>BGPT01001349.1:292194-303687 GCA_003297045.1 Symbiodinium sp. clade C Y103
AGTCTTGCCTAGATAGAGTATGATAGACTAGAGTCGTACTAGAGTTATAAAGTTCCTGATGTTGTTTCCGGGGTCGGCGGCAGGGGCGGCAGCCCTTAATAATATAATATATATGTATAAATATATATATATATATACACGTGTGTGTGTGTGTGTTTTATATGATTGTATATCCGTATATCATTGATTATATTATGATGCGTGCACCTTTACCGGCTGGTACTGAAGAACGGGCAGGTTCCACAGGGATTGAATCTGATGAGACAATCTCTCTCTCTCTCTCCATCGCGCTTGCATTTGTTCAATTATGATGCAATTGAATAAAGCGATATACATATACATATATATATATATATACAATATGTACATATATGTGTGTATATATGTATATCACATATGTTCAAAGGATTTCAGCTATCCACTCATGCATCTTCCAACAGCCACCCCAGCGCACCGTATTTGGTACTCAGGAGACCTGGTCTCTGCCTGGTGGGCCTCGAAACCCTCCATAGTGAAGTGACGCCTGAAAGGCTCCCAGCATCTCCATGTTGAAACGAATCAAGTTAGAAAATGACTTGCCAACACTTCACAGGCTTGCACAGTGTTGCTCAGGCAGGTTGGATAACCCTGCAGATGCTCAGTCAGCTGCATTACATGAAGCTCAACTTGAACAAGGCAAGACTTCTTGCACTGAACTCACTGAAGGGAGCATTGTTTGGAAGCTCAATGCAAGAAGGAAAAGGCCACTGCCTTCCATAGAGATATGGCTGCGCCAGAGCAGCAAAGCCTGAAAAGCCAGCCATGGCACCAGGCGCAGCAACGCTATGTCTCAGGTACTCTATCTGCAAACTGCATCCCCCTTACAGGGGCCAATTGATCACTCAGTTGAAGCAACCAGCTGCTTCAAATTTAGCACTGCAAATGTCAGACTCGAGTGGCTAAAATGTCTGCAGAAAGCTACTGGACTTGACGAGGTCGGATCATCACCCCACCGACTTATCCGACTCAAACTGCTCCGAACTTGGCAGACTCAGTAGACTCAAGATCTGCGATCAGTCGCACGGCCGCATCTTTCTGCCAACGTCATTTAAAAGTGCGGACAAGTCTGGGCACCAAGCATTGCCCAATAACACGGCGTGAAAAGAAATTCGATGCATGTGACAGGATCACCAGTGAGAATCTAAGACGCAAATCTCAGAAGTCAAAGCCTTGCACAGGATTTGGCAACCAGATTTCGAGATCAGAAAGCATTGAGGTCGACCAAGCAACATCCAAGACATCTCAGTGGCTAAACTTTGTGGGATGTAGTCAAAGCTGGTTGGGGCATCCTGTGCAGCGATTCAAGTTTCCAGATGGGCTCAATGCCAACTACACTCTAACTACACTCTATATAGGTACTTTGACAGATGTCTTGGATCTTTCACTAGCTTTGAGATTTCAGAAACTTAAAAAACAGGTGGTAGAAGTGATAGATATCAGTCGGGGTTATCAGGAGGAAAAAACAAAGTGGGTTGGCAAGCGCTCACAATACGCCCGGGAAGTGTAAGTGTACAAAATCAAACCTGTTCTGGGCAGCATTGCCAACCACTTCTTTGATGTTTTTCAATCAGAAATCTTTTGCCAGGCTGCTTCCGCAACTCCTCCTGAAAGTTACTAAGGAGGTCTTGCAAAACGTGTCGATGATGTGCGTCTGACTCTGCCTGCAGAAGAAGCAAGGCCAAAATCATGAAAACGCATCATATCAAGGCTACAAACGAAAGATGGCTTGCATGGCTTGCGTGGCTATGTGGCTTGGCTTTGTGTTCACTGTTGTCTGGCCTCAATCCAGGCCTCAGTTTGGCAAAGGTTCATGCAACACAAAGTGGCCCGGGGGGTGAGCAATGGGAGAGGATCCGTGGTGAAAATTGAAGCTCAGCAAAGCATCTGAAAGGGGCTGCGTAAAGTCAAACAAGCCTAGTGGCTGTCAGATTGCTATAAATATCAACCTAAACGACCGAAACTTGGGTGCTGCAACGCTCAACGACCCAACTGGAGCAGCAAATCTGGAGCAAGTCGGATCACATGGCAATGGCAACTGCTCGGCTTCCCGGCTTGAATGGTTGCCTCGAACCAGGCTCGACAGCCACTGGCTTTGGTGTGCTTCTTGGGATGAATGCATAATTATATAGCCTATATAGCGCTAAGAACTTGCGCTGATTCATTCAAGAATCACAACCGTGGTGGAAATGTGTGTTTCATATCTAGACACTCACCAGATCTCACCAGATCTCACCAGATCTCACCAGATCTCACCAGATCTCACCAGCCTGGCCTGGATCTTCTCTCCCTGCAACTTAAAATGCAGCTTGATGGCTTCAGCGAACTCCTTGCGATTCGAGGAACGGCAGAGACTCAAATGATGTTGAATATAAGGTAGGTCAATCCAACAGTTCGACACGTGGTCTCTCCGTTCTGGGCATGTGGCAGGAAAGAGAACTCGAACAGGTTGAACATGTTCACATCTTATGGAGCATCAAGCTAGGCCGATCTGGACCCACACAATCATTAGCCAACATGGACAAACTCCGAGAATTCTCCAAGCGCAGGCAATGGATGCCCCTGCCAAGCCCGGTCTTCCAGGTTTTGGCCTTCTTAGGATTCTTAAGCACGTCAATCATCGCCCACCTGACATTGCGACCGTACATTTTAGCCCCTCTGCATGCTAAATCTCAAGTCTACAGAGTCTAAGTGGGGGGTAGTTCGCAGCGAAACGGAGCTGAAGTTGCCAGGTTCACCGTTTAATGTTCCATAAGTTCAAAAATGATCAAAAATGCATATGCTAATGTTTTGTGAGCGTGACTGCGTGAAGGTGTTTGCATCGACCGATGGGGTAGACAACGCTGCTGCCATGTTGCCCGAATGGGCCACAAAGGATCAAAAAAAATCAAACAAAGCCTGGCTCACAACAATTTGAAACCCATCGCAAACAAAAATGGGGTCGGGAGGAGGCAATCTGAATGCCCGTCATGGTTGTTTAGATTTTTCTCTTCACCAGACCGGTGTTTTTTGCAATGGTTTTGGTCTGATGCGGGAAAGTGGTGCATTCGACCACGTTTGCAAAAAGGTAGCTGAAGCAAACGAGTCCTAGAGGAACTGCTAGAGCTGCTAGAGTCTGAGACTGGGCCATTCTTGCTGGATGAACTTGTTGGGCGCCGCAGCCCTGCTTGTTCAAGTCATCCAAGTATCATCGCGTCAGGCGTCAGCAGTCATCAGTTTGATGACATGCAGTAGGGAAAGCACCAGGCAACAACTCCCGAAGCCCAAAAAACCAGGGACTGAAAAAAGGAACCCGGGCAAAAACGGTTCAATCTCAAGAGTTGGAATCTTCGGTTCCATTTTTTTTCTGAGGGAAAAACCCTACTTCTCGAAACCTAAAAAAGGGTGGTTGAAAAAACAAGACGGGAAAACAAAAATCGGCTCTTTGCTTAGTGAATATCTGGTTGTATCTGGTTGTATCTGGTTATATCTGGTTTGTTTTGTTTGTTTTGTTTTATAGGTGAATTGCTGAAGATGGCTGTGCTGCAGATTGTGAGCCTGACATGATCTGGACGGGAATCGCTGAAAACAAGAGATGAACTATGACAACAGGCTGCTGGTTGTGGATATACATTTTCCCGTAGTCAGAGTGCTCAGAATTTTTGCGGTATCTTGACTACGGTTTATGGTGTTGCATCTCGTTGTGTCAGCTCTACTTGAACCATCTTGAACCCTTCCGCGCTACAAGTATCCTGGAAGTTTCAATTCCGTGGTGAAACGAACCCTGACCTAGAAACCAAGAGTTATGAAATTTAGGACCTCTACCTTTGCAGAGATCAGTGTGAAGCCAATTGTTCCATGAGTTGCAACTATACTATAGGTGCAGAATAGTTTTGAGCTTTTGATCAGGTTTGGGATCTTTTTTGGATTTCTTTCCTGGCACCATTTGCCTTGTATTTGCAACAGTTTGGAACTAGAACCTGTCATTTTGCATGGTATTTGCTACATTTTGGCATGCTTGCAGTCCATTTTGCATGGTATTTGCTACATTTTAGCATGGTTGCATTCCATTTTGAATGGTGTTTGCTACATTTTGTGCACTTGAACCTCTCATTTTGCATGATATTTGCTACATGTTGGTACTTCAAAGGTTCATGTGGGTTTCTTTAAGTTTCTTGAGAGTTTCATTTAAGGTTTCTTAGGGATTCTTTAGGGTTTCTTTAGGGTTTCATTTAGGGATTCATTTAGGGATTCATGTAAGATTTCATTTAGGGTTTCATGTAAGATGTCATTTAGGGTTTTCTTTAGGGTGTCATCTAGGATTTCATTTGGGGTTTATTTAAGATTTCACTTGGGGCTTCTTGAGGGTTTCATTTAGGGTTTCTTTAGGATTAATCTAAGGTTACTTTAGGGTTTCATTTAGGGTTTCATTTACGGTCTCATGTAGGGTTTCATGTAGGGTTTCTTTAGGGGTTCATTTAGGGTTTCTTTAGGGTTCATTTAGAGTTTCATTTCGGGTTTCATTTACAGTAAGGTTTCATTTGGGGTTTCATTCAGGGTTTCATTTGGGGTTTCTTCAGGGCTTGATGTAGGGTTTCATGTAAGGTTTCTTTAGGGTTTCATTTAGGGTGTCATTTAGGGCTCATTTAGGGTTCATCTAGGGTTTCATTTAGGGTTCATCTAGGGTTTCATTTAGGGTTTCTTTGGGGGCTTTATTAGGGTTTCTTCAGGGGTTCATTTAAGGTTTCATGTAGGATTTTATTTAGGGTTTCTCTAGGGTTTCATTTAGGATACAAACAAGAGAGAATGAAGCAAAGGAAAAAGAAAAGCAAAGAGACAGTAAAGAAAGGACAGAGGAGCAGGAAGAAGTAGAGCTGCAAAAACGCATGACCGCAAAAAAAGAAAAAGTAGAAAGGCACAGAAGCAGAAAAGCAGGAAAGCAGGAATAGCAGAGAAGCAGAGAAGCAGAAGTCCAGCAGGAAAAACCACAAATTGACAAAAGCGGAGAAGTGGAGAAGCAGAAAAGCAGATAAGCAGGAAAAGCAGGAAAGGCAAAACGCAGAAAAGCAGAAAAGCAGAGAAGCAGGAAAAGCAGGAAAAGCAGGTACGAGTATCTAAAAAAAACAAAACTGATCAAAAAAACAAAACAATTAGCCCTCCCTATACTATAGTCCAAGACATACACTCAGGCGACCAAACCTGAAACCTGACCCTGAAATCCCACAGCCCCATCACAAACGCGGCCTCACGCAATTCTCACGTACGGAGCGGTTGTACTCGTGACTTCGCCTTTCCCCTGTCTCTGTGCCAATCTCCCGTTCGAAGCCTGCACATTGGATCTAGGACTCTTTGGTGTGACCCACACGTATCATGTCGGCTGATGGCGTTTGATGTCGCTTGATGTCTGTTGCACATTGGGAAAGTTCGGCCTGGCTCATTGAAGTAGGGTTGCGGTACCAGGATCAAAGACTGTATGGAGATCAGCACTTGTACCGCACGAGAAGTCGTGGCATCCCAATTCTCAGCTCTCTCGCCTCCAAACAAGACAGGCACATCCAGTCACTGCAGTATACGTAGCAGGTCATTGGGAACAAACGCTCAAAGGGCAGTGGACGTGTTACAAGAGAGTTTCTGCCATGAAAACCACTAGGCATCATAGGTGGGAAGCATCATAGCTGGCCTCCCCCTTTTCGGGGGCATGAAATGTAGTGTCCACAAGGTTGCTCAAAATGCATCGGCAACACGCTTCTGCCTTGCCAGGTGCCTAGCAAAGAGAGGCAAACCTTGCCATTGCTGTACAGGTTCGGATTGAAGCAAACAGTATCTCTGCCTGCCAGAAGCAACTTGATTGAGCATCACAAAGCATCATGCTGAATCTGTATCCGACGCGTGAGGGGCAGAGCAGAGCAGCCAGCTGCCGGCCGATCTATTTTTCACATCACGTGAGATCTCTACATTCCGTCCGTCTCTCAGTTCAAAGAGCAGCATTTGGGCCACATAATTTGACAAGCTATCTTCAATAGCAGCAAGAAAAGCGACCCAGGAAATTGCAAGCCGCAAAGACCTTTTGTCTTTGTACAGTGCAAAGGTTCTATCCAAACACTAGTGTCATGATGTGTCATGAATTTGCTGTGTCCTTTCAGCGATGGCAGCAGCTGACTCACTCAGCAGGTGTGAGGGGCTGAATCTGTGTCTTCCATTGGTTCTTAGTGCGTCCACTGCAGCAACTGGTGGACGATTCATCCAAAATTAGCTGCTGCCGCTTCGAAATCATGCCAGAACACCAACCGCAGTTGTTGTTCATGCAATCCTGGAGCCAAAGCGGAAGGAGGCACGCAAAACGCCCTTGCCTCCTGAGCACCACCACATAGTAGTAGACGGCGCAAAAAGCGGCCAGAACGAGCAAGAGCAATGGCAACGTTGCGAGATAGCCCAGACTCCTGCGCTTTGCGAACAGTGTGCAAAGGGGTGGTTGGAATTCGGGATTAGTCGCTCCACTTTAGTTGTTCTTGTTCAGACTCGACGAATCACTTCATAGGCATTCAATGGGATTCATAACGATTGTTGTCACACATAATTATCGAGATATATTCATGCTTGTGTCCATGTACGAGCACCAGCTTGTGTGCGCACTGCGTACACATACAATTACATATCAAATATTATATTATTTATTATGTTATAAGATATTATATTATATTGTATTATATTATATCATATTGCATTATATTATATCGTATTATATTATGTTGTAATATAGTTTGTTATATTGTATTGTATTATGTTAAATTATATTCTGTATATATATATATATACAATATTATATATATACAATATAATATAATATATATATACAATATATATATATATATACAATATATGATACATAATATATATCATATATGATAATATATAGATTATAGATTTCCGAGCAATTCCCGATCTCGTTTGCTGGAACTGATGCTGTTGCGAGTTTGAGGTGCCCAAAGATCAAGTATGACTCAGTATGATCAAGTGCAGGTCCTGAATTGGAAGGTAACAATGATGGTCAGTAGCCTTGGATCTTGCATGGGCTCCGCTTCCACAGGAGCATCGGGATTCTGCACATCCACAAACCACCTGAGCAGCTCCCCAGGTCTCCAGGGTATTTATCTCAAGAGCTAAACAGAATGCACAGGTAACACATGATGACACACAAGCACCGTGAGAAAAGGCCGTGCGTCTTAGGATTTGGGACATGTTTAAGCACTTCTCGACTTCTGAACTGCTGTGTAAACGCTGTGCTTCAAATTCCTCCAGGCAACTCTAGTGGGTAGAAAGTCCTGAAGAACCATTCTTCGGCAGTGATCATGATCGCGACCTGCTGCTTCTGAGCATTGAACAGCCTCACCGGCTCCTCAGTTGGGACGCGGCACCTATTCCTTGGAATAATTTTCGTTTAAGTCTAGGCAGTCGAGGTCTTGACTTACGTCGGTTCCTGGCCCTGCCAATTGCTGATGCTTAGTGTCAGAGCATGTCAGAGCACACTGTGATTGTACTTCCGTTCCATTAAATTCCTTGATCTTAAACGTCTTAAACATCTTAAACTGCCCTTGCATCGACTCCGTACAAACCTTGCACTTGGGTTGCGCGACCAAACAATGTTTTGGTGCAGGCCGTTCCGCTTTAGTCCTGTACGTTTTCCCAGTATTTCTGAACCACTGTCTCAATGTTGCGTGTCCGCTCTAGCAGAAGCAAAAGCATGCTGTGCATCAATCATAGGATGCTCAAAAGAACATGAGAAAACTATGCGTACAACAGTTCCTTCTTCCAATATGTTCCTTGCGCAAGACTTGAGCCGGGCTTGTGAAGAACTTACGCTGCATGTCTTAATTTTCGATATGCTACTCAAGAGTCCCGGAGACACCTCCCCGCAAAATCTGGGCAGAGCCTTTATATTGAATGAAACCCATATGAGTCACGTGAGTGCACAAACCTGGCGAAGGTGCTTGACGCCTTAATGACACAAGAGTCTTGAAATGTGTTGGAAGCCCATGTAAGCCCCAAACCTGGGGACAGGATGGCATCAAAACACCATGCCACTACTCAGCACCAGAAGCCAACATCCAGTGAGGATAAAGCATCGCACATACAAACGTACATCAAGCTATAGCCGATGGAGTGGTTCATCTCAGCTAGTGGGTACAGTAGAGGGAGAGAAAGAAGTCCAATCAATGGCATGATCATGGTCTTCAACCATGCAGCACGGCATCTGGCACATTTCATGCCGGAGATCTGCAACACAAAATGCAACACAAGGAGTGGAGTGGGATTCGAGCAGTCTAGCAGCCAGGACGCGCTCGCTTTTTAACCAGTTCCTCTCCTTTTTATTGCTGATTCAGCTACTGAAAAAAACGCTGGTTCAAGCGCACATGGAGAATGCGTGTTTGCTGCTTCATCATCCTACTTGGAAATGGTTTCAATCGACACCGCTTCTCGTTTTGCTTGAAATTCCTTTCTGCCTCATTCCTGCTGTATGCTTCGCTGCTCTGAGGACAACATGTGATTCTCCACCAACCTGCTCAGACCTTCATTTCACTGCACTCATGGGCAGAAGAAAATGTACTCTAGCGCTAGCTGAGTCACAACACTGGACTACGCTGGACTACGCTGGACTACGCTGGACTACGCTGGACTACGCTGGACTACCCTGGACTATGGATTGACATTGTATGACACCACTTGGCATCGGCCTCCAAACGCAAATGTGGAAGGCCTCTTACGAAGGACTCCCCGAGCTTTGTAATCAATATTTCTGCAAAATTGGTGCGATCATACAACAACTTGGGCACAACCTGTCCATCAAACACATGCACTCAATATTAAATATAAATAAATATAATAGTTATTTATAATAAAACAAGAAGGAAAAAGGTGCAAACTGCTGCCAACACATTCACGACTTTTTTCTGAGAATGTTGTAGGATTGTACACTTGATGTCAATCCAATTGAGTGTGATCTGTGTTGGCAATGGCTTGCGGCATGGCCAAGAGTCCGATCCATCTGTCAGCCTACTGGTACGGCCTAGAACTTCGCCAGTAGCGGATTTCACGAAGTAGGCCATCACTTCAGTCCCCAGCCTCAATCGTTGAACTGAGAAGGCCTTTGGAAGTAGCAACAACTCTTGAATCACCGGTCATGTCATTCGAATTTTATCGATTCTTGCAGTTCAAGCTGATCGAAGACATTCATCTATTGTGGCCCTCGGGCCCTCGTAGATGTATCACACTAATACATACTAATACATATCATTCTACCATACTTTACCACGCATTCCATCTGGAACTATCATTTCTATCCCTGTGGAGACCCGAAATGCCAAGTGGATCCAAGTGGCAACTCGAGGCCATCTGAATCCAAGTCCGTGGCCCACTCTGCAGAAACCTCGTAGAGAACATTCCCAAAGCAATCCTGCAGATCTGAGTTTAGAAATTTCAGAACGAAGTTCAGATCTGTTGACTCAGATGGCTGCATCATGCTGCATCATGCTGCATCATTGGCTTCAGACCTTGCTTTAGCCGCGGTTGAGCGCATCAATGGCTGTTTTTTGTGCAATGCATCGAAAAAGGTTGGACTGCAAGCTAAGCCCGTTTCCTAAATTTCGTACAAATGTCAAAAAAGATGTCGCAAAATGTCAGAGGCTCTGCAAGTTTCCTTCAGGTTTGCTCCTTGAAACTCTTTGAATCTGTCCCCGTCCCTGGGCCGTCCCTTGCCGTCCTTGATAATCATGCTGCACCAAGTCCAGGTCGGACAAAACCACCGGTTCGCTTGGGCAACGACGCCACTCGTGGAAGAATCCAGCTTCAGCATCGTGAAGATAGGGACCGGCATCACGCTCACCTCAAAAAGCACTGGAGTCCACTGGAGTCCACTGGAGTCCACTGGAGTCCACTGGAGTCCGTTGCAAATGCTGCACTTGGACATGAGAATCCCCGACCTTTGAATCGTGTAACTCTCAAAACTCCGGTGTGCATCCCGTGCAAATAATCTCTGCAACATTTTCTGGCCCCAGGTCTGTTTTCTTTTCTCTTTGCAGCATTCTGCTTGTGAGGTAATACGGTAATGTCCTGCAACTTTACCTGTCTGTTTGGGACATGAAAAAATGACTCAGGCACCTCAACTCCAGAGGCGCTTGCCAAGTCTAAATTTTGGAATCGAGTTGCTGATGTGTCCAAAAAGGAGCCTGGTGGCAAATCGCTGAAGTCATGTTCTTTTCGCACCCAGCATTCACGATCTGCTGAATCATCTCCAGAGTTGCCTGTTTGGTCATCTGAAACTTTCAAGTGTCTTCTGTCCCAGAGGCTCCCACAAAGCCCTTCAAGAGAATAATACCATGGCAAGTGAGGATGAGAAGGAATATCTATATCATTCTATATCTAATCCAGGTGATCATCACTTGGCAAAGCCTCAGGGTACGTTTAGAAGTATCTTGGGCAGCCAAAGACTGGAAAAACCAAAATATTTATTTTGTCAATTTTTTGTCATTTTTTTTGTCATTTCAATTTTGGTCTGTCATTTTGTTTGTCATTTTTTTGTCCTTTTTTTGTCGTTTTAATTTTGGTCTGTCATTTTGTTTGTCATTTTTTTGTCATTCTGGGAAAATGGATGTTGCATTGTTTTTGTCATTTTTGTTGTGATTTTTGTTGTCGTTTCTTTGTCATTTTTCGAGAAAATTTGTCAAATTTCATTGAAAACCACAAAAATATCACAAATTTCTCGAAAAATGACAGAAAAACGACAAAAAAATGACAAAAAAATGACAAAAAAATGGCAAAAAAATGACAACCTCTCGAGGAAAATGCAATTTTTGGAATCTGCAAATTTGTCATTTTTGTTGTGATTTTTTTGTCGTTTTTTTGTCATTTTTCGANAATGCAATTTTTGGAATCTGCAAATTTGTCATTTTTGTTGTGATTTTTTTGTCGTTTTTTTGTCATTTTTCGAGAAATTTGTCAAATTTCACTAAAAACAACAAAAATATCACAAATTTCTCGAAAAATGACAGAAAAATGTCAAAAAATGACAACCTCTCGAGGAAAATGCAATTTTTGCAATCTGCAAATTTGTCATTTTTGTTGTGATTTTTTTGCCGTTTTTTTGTCATTTTTCGAGAAATTTGTCAAATTTCACTAAAAAACAGAAAAATATCACAAATTTCTCGAAAAATGACAAAAAAATGACAACCCCTCGAGGAAAATGCAATTTTTGCAATCTGCAAATTTGTCATTTTTTTGTCATTTTTTTGTCATTTTTTTGTCGTTTTTCTGTCATTTTTCGAGAAATTTGTCAAATTTCACTAAAAACTACAAAAATATCACAAATTTCTCGAAAAATGACAGAAAAACGACAAAAAAATCACAACAAAAATGACAAATTTGCAGATTGCAAAAATTGCATTTTCCTCGAGAGGTTGTCATTTTTTTGTCATTTTTTTGTCA
>BGPT01001350.1:7705-27571 GCA_003297045.1 Symbiodinium sp. clade C Y103
GCAGATTTTCGTCCCCGCGAGCACTTTGCTTGGCAATTTCCAGGGAAAATGCTCGTGTTGCATGTGTGTTGCATGTGTGTTGCATGTGTGTTGCATGTGCGTTGCATGTGCGTTGCATGAGCAACCCCATACAAATCACGTCCCGGAATGTTGGGGAAGTAGGAAAAGGGTGGCCGGCGCAAGAGTTTTAGGTGGCAGGCGCGAGACTTTGGAAGCTGAGAACCTTGGATCTGCAATAGATTCAGGGCTTATCATGCACATGGGAGCAGCACGTTGAAGAAGACATTGATGGTGGCCCTTACCATCCCCCTTTCCGGGGTATTATATATATCTATATTTTTGGACAATGAAGTTGCGTACTATTCAGAAGCTAATGGTAGCATCCACCTTTGTAGGGTTGTCACAAAATTATACAAGCGAATGCGTTGACAATGGGTAAGTTTCAGAAGCTGATGTTGTCACAGCGCTGTGCATGTGGGTGTGATGATCCACCGTGACATGCGTACCAAAAACAGTTAAAAAGAACTCTGTAGAAGAAAACCCTCCGCGGGTTCTTCAAAAAAACAGCCATCCACAGGAAACCATTCAGGTATCTGAGTTACCCCCGCACCCCCCAACTTCAATGTTGTGATCGGAAGTGCGGAACACCATCAACAGAAATGGCTGTTTTTTTTGAAGGCCGCCAAACACAAAATTCAGAAGACAACATTGAATTGGGGGCCGGGGGCAACATGACGTCTATGGTCTTGTACTTCATGGGATGGCTGTTGTTTTTGAAGAGCCCGGACTCAGAAAAGACAATAGCAATGACCCTTTTGTTTGCTTTTCAGCTCAGGAAGCTGAGAAGCAAACAAAAGGGTCATTGCTATTGTGTCTTTTCTGAGTCCGGGGATGTTTCTTTCTGCCATTCTTTTAACTGTTGATGATATGCATATCACGGTGGATCATCACATACACATACGCAGCAATGCGATAAGATCAGCTTCTGAAATTTACCCATTGTCAAAGCATGCGCTTCTATAAGTTGTGACAACCCCACAAAGGTGGATGCAAAGGGCCACCATTAGTCTTGACACCTTTCCGACCAGATTCCGCAATGTTATGGGGCGCACAGTGCACTGGCTGCCGTTCCGTTTGCGAGCGTGAATGCTCTATCCGACGCACCTGCCATGTATCAACGCACATGCAACGCACATGCAACACACATGCAACACACATGCAACACACATGCAACACAACATGCAACATGAGCTTTTTACCAGTAAATTTACAGTCAACGTGCAGGATTGGACGTTTGCCGCCCCAACTCTGGTCTTAGAAAGGAAAATGCAGATTTTCGTCCCCGCGAGCACTTTGCTTGGCAATTTCCAGGGAAAATGCTCGTGTTGCATGTGTGTTGCATGTGTGTTGCATGTGTGTTGCATGTGTGTTGCATGTGCGTTGCATGTGCGTTGCATGAGCAACCCCATACAAATCACGTCCCTGAATGTTGGGGAAGTNTTGCATGTGTGTTGCATGTGTGTTGCATGTGCGTTGCATGTGCGTTGCATGAGCAACCCCATACAAATCACGTCCCTGAATGTTGGGGAAGTAGGAAAAAGGTGGCCGGCGCAAGAGTTTTAGGTGGCATGCTACACACAAACCTGCAAGCCGATTACATTATGTTAGATTTACAAACCCAACAACCGCTACTTAGTACGTATTTGTCTTCGTATTTTTGAATTTCAAGAGCTCGCTGGTTCGCTGTTCGTGATGAAATTGTAAATTTGGGAGCCAGGTGAATGTCAATTCTACATCCCAATAGGTATGTATACTAGCAAGCGTTCTCTGATTTGCAGGTGGGTTGATGAACACATCCGGTTCCTTCCACTCACCCGGGGCCCAAACCTCAAAATAACATTGCTCGTTTGAAATACCAATACGGGAGGCTATTTTTCTCTTGTTGCTGAAAAACATTTTGACGAATTTTCAACGTCATGCTGTACCAATTTCAACTCAATTTGGATTTGTTTTCTTTATATGGGGCCGAAACTGAGGTGGGACCATACTTTAGAATGTATGGGTTAGCGGAAAATTGGTTTGTGAGTTTTTCGGTGCAGTTGATTTTTTACAAAGACATCCCAAAACCACTATATAATATGTGCCTTGAAGATAATGAGCTGTTTTTTCCTCATTCCTTTCCGCATTTAGATGTTGTGAGTCCAACTTGGCCAGCCTTCCACACGCATGAGGCCTGACATCGGATTCCAAACAGACAGCTTCAAGGCCGGGGCAAGCATGCGGTTCTTGATTTTTGAAATCCAGGCCATAAATTGGATTTGGCCAAAATATCGATAAATTGTCCTGGGCTCATAATTGGGACAAACCCTCTTCAAGACTATATTCTGTATGTTGCAATCACAAAGAATCCAAGAAGTTCCGTAGAGTGTATTTCAGGGTCGAAAGGCTAGACCACGAAGAAATCCAATCCATGGAAGTCTTGCATGTTGGTGAAACCAGAACATTTTTTTGAAATAAATTGGTTTACTGCACACGAGCCCCAATTGGTTTTTGAATCCATTTATGGCAGACGAAAACCTGATTGGCTTGCATGTCCTGGCTTCAGGTGAAACCAAGACCTTCAAAAGGTTTTGAACAAATTTGGTCACCAAAGTATCCCATCTTGGTTTGCATTTGTGTTTTGAATTTAGGACATGCAGATATTGGGACGGCCCAATTTCTGCATGTCTTGGTTTCACATGTCTTGGTTTCACCTGAAACCAGGACATGCAGATATTGGTGGGGCAGCTGTTCTGTGATAAATATTTCATTCATCCTATTGAAAGTAAAAGGAAACATATAAACAATCTAATAGTATATAATTCGCAATTTCCAGAACCAAGATTGGGCCAATATTTGCATGTCCTGGTTTCAGGTGAAACCAAGACATGCAGAAATTGGGCCGTCCCAACATCTGCATGTCCTAAATTTCGAAAAATGGTGGTCACCAACTATGGTTACCCTGGTTTGCAGAAATTTGTCAATTTGGTTCCATCGTGATTTGGATGTGCAAAACAGAAAGCTTCAGGAATTCAGACTGTTTGTTCCATTTGCAATTGCGCAATAGTTTTGGGATGTTTGCGCATTCCTTACCATGGGTTTGTAAAATGTATTGATACAACTTCTGCACAGGTTATGAATATGATTGGTTTATATTGGTCCCTGCACCTCAACCAATTCAAAAAAGGCGGGTGGTATACGGTATATGCCATTCAATTCCATTTTTGCGCAGGCACCTCGGAGACTTCAGCGAGGGTCTTATGAAGAGGTGCGCTTCTCAGAGCGCACAGGCAGCATCTGGAAATTGAGTTGGCGTAAGATGGAAGATCAACAGTTGACTGATCAGAGAATTTTTACATCCAGATGATGTGTGTCCGAAGAAGTCAGCATACAAGAGCGCGCGTAGAGTTGAGTGATTGCGTCATGGAATGAATGTGCTTGCAGACCACGTTGCCTGATTCATGACTCATCCCTGTTTTTTGCCAGCGGACTTTTTTGGCTGTCGTTTTGCATAGAATCTGTTTCACGATGGGGTCGTGGAAGCGCGAAGACTTCTTTTCGATTACTGCTGACGAGGAGGTGAAGGTGAAGAAGCGGCTTGCCCAGCTTCTCCAGATTCGCTATGGCAGTGTGCAGCAGGACAAAGCATTTGCATGTCCTGTTTCTGGTGTCCAGCCCTATACCCTTGATGGAATCAAACAAGCCCAGCAAGATTTGATGGAGGCAAAACGCCAGTTGGCTGCCGATCCCCAAAACACAATTTTGATCAAAGAGGCCAAGAACAAAGCCTCCATCGCCTGTGTTGTCTCCGGATTGCAGATCAACTGGCGGCCTCTGAAGCCGGTGAACCGAGGCTACATCCTGGACTTCGCAGACAAGAAGGTGCCTTCATGGGATTCAACTCTTGAGCGCAGGGCTGGTGGGCTGGATAGTTCGGTGCCTCTAGAGACACAGCATTTGGCAGTTACTTCAGTCAGCTCCTGGCACTCATCCTCAGTGTGGTCAATGCCTGGAAGCAGGGCTTGCTGGATGCCGCTGAAAAGACGCCTGAGACCGAGTGCCTCATCACTGCTTTCAGATCAATCCGTGTGAACCTCGAGGTTGGTCTTACTGCTGACGAGATTGGCTTGGTCAACGAGTTGGAGAATTTGGAGCAAGCTGAGCGGAAGCGGCATGGGGAACTTGATAACATTCTCACAGTTGCTTCCTGGCGCAAGAGTGCGTTTGCCCACACCCTCAATGGCGACTCCTGCTTGGATGTCTTTAAGTATGCGGCAGCCTTGTCGGATGCCAAGACTTCGCCGCCTCCATGGGTCCTGGATGTGCTTGGTGGAAAGCCAGACACCTTTGAAAACCGGCTTGCAGGCTTGAAGTCGAAGAACAAGGCTTGGTTGACGTCCAACAAGGTCGCCCCTCTTCATGTGCAGATGAACTCCTATGCCAACATGTCTTTGCGCCATCGCTTTCTCCGGGGCTTTTCAGATGATGCCTTGGTTCTTTGCAGCAGGTTTGATTTGACTGCATTTTTGGCGTTGTTTGATTGCCATGTAAGCTGAATGTGTTGGTTTGTATGGGGCTCTTATGAAACAACTTTTGCTGTTTTCCCCAAAGGTTTGTAGTGTTGTCCAGACTGCTGGCAGCGGCAAGGTCAAGCTGCAGTCCGTGGCCAGCCAGATGGGAGAGCGTGGTTTGGCCAACAAGGCGTTCCCGATCTCTAGGGCTGTCCTTTTGGGATCTAGCATTTTGAGCAGCAATGCTTTCATTGCCAACTCTGAGAAGGCATCCGTGCCCTCGTGGAGAAATGCGGCTGATTTCCCATTGAAGTTTCTTTGGTCGCAGATGAATCACCTTAAAAATGTGACCCGTTCCTCTTTAGGTTGGATTTGATTATTTCGGGTTCAACTTAGGGACTTGGTTCTATCAAAGTCCATTATCTTCAAGAGTTTTAGCCACTTGCCACCACCCTGAGTCTCCGAAATTAGAAAATTTACTTCCTAAAAAATTTAAGTAAATTTTGGGATTTAGGTCGAAAAATTTAGGTAGAAATTTACGTTTCAACCTAAGTAAATTTCATTTACTTACTACCTAAATCAATTTACTTATATACCTAAATTGGTTTACTTATATACCTAATTTTTTTTTGGCTTTTTTTTGATATAAAAAATGAATGTATTTCAGCATAGTTTTGCTCACTTTTGTCATTGTTTTTTGATTTTTTCTCTTTGACTTGTTCAATTTTCAATGTAGTCTAGTGCTCGCAATATAGGATTTGGATGTGGGTGTGTGATTGGATTTTGTTGGGAATTGGGCATGTCAGCTTACTTGTGGGACAGTATGTTAGTTGAGAATTATGATTTTTACTGGGGGATGTCAGTTTACTTGTGACTGTGCATGTTGTTGTGTATGATATTTGAGAACATTTCTGTACTTGGGATGTACTTGTGTCTGTGTCTGTTTTACCTGAATTTTGCTGATATTGGGGATGTAAATTTATTTGTGCATGTGTTTATTACTTGAGTGTTTCTCTACTTGGGGATGTCAGTTTACTTGTGCATGTCAGTTTACTTGGGGATGAACTTTTCTATGCTGTTGCCCTTTTTTCCCTTTAAAATGCCATTTTTGGGGTTATTAAAGGGCGCGTTTTTCTTGTAAAATACGATTGTTTAAAGTAAAAAAGCGCACCTCATTTTGAGACATACCTGCATGTTGTTGTGTATGATATTTGGGAAGATTTATTTGCTTGGGATGTAAGTTTGCTGGTGCTTGTGTCTGCCATTTGAGTTTTGCTGACATTGGTAATTTACTGAAGGGGACCCCCTGGCAGTGCGTGTTTTTTGGGTGTTTTATGCAACTACAATGAGTTTGTTTGCTCTTTGCAATCTCACCTTTGCAGTTTACTTTCTTTGTGCCACACCCAAAAAACAAGAAACAAAAACCAAGAAACCAAAAAAACGAGAAAAAAAAACAAAAACAAAAAAACAAGATTGCATACCCCAAGGGGGTGGGTGGAGTTGGGTCCTGACATTTTGTTTTGTTTTGTTTTTTTAAAAAATTTTTGGTTTCTTGATGTTTTTTTGGTTTCTTTTTTTTTCTGGTTTCTTGGGTTGAAAGGGCTGGCAAAACAATACAAGAATGGCAGGGTTTAACTCATTGCCACTTTTCCCACCTTAGGGGTTGCAAATTTGTTTTGGTTGTTTTATTGTTTGCTTTGATCTGTGGTTCCATCAGAAAACCATGGAAAAACCATGGAAAACTGCAGGTAGCATTGGGGAAAACTTAGGGGCTTGGAACATGGATTAGGCAGTTTTGTTTTTTTGATTTATTTTTCAAATGTGCCAAAAAAACTTTGCAAAAACATAGGCAACCAATGAATTTCTAGGATTGATTTTGATATTGACATTGTTGAGGCAAGCCCTCAAGTCAACACATGTTCAAGCACTTTAAATGATTCCTTTGAANTTGATTTTGATATTGACATTGTTGAGGCAAGCCCTCAAGTCAACACATGTTCAAGCACTTTAAATGATTCCTTTGAAAGGAGAGGTACATCTCTTTGAAGTGAATGTTTCGTTCAGCATGTGTAACCCTTTTCAAATGGTAACGTATTCCCTGGAAGTAAGACATGTCTACTTCTATGCCAAAAAATAGCCCTGTTGCACATGCAATGCCATTTTCACAATATTTATTGTGTATATGAATAGCACATGGTGGTATGTGTAAGCATGAATAATATGTCCTTCAAAATTGTATGTCATTTCTCTGAATACATAATGTGATATTTTTCCAAGACATTNTGAATAGCACATGGTGGTATGTGTAAGCATGAATAATATGTCCTTCAAAATTGTATGTCATTTCTCTGAATACATAATGTGATATTTTTCCAAGACATTGAATCACATTTTGATAAGAACACCCTTTGATGTAGGCAGCTTTCCTCTTGAAAAGTATTGTGCTCTGAGGAATGTGCAGCTGTAAACCCTGAGTCAATGAAACATTNATGAAACATTGCTTGAACATATAGTATATTGAATGCATGCAGCTCTCTTTGGAAAGATTATAGTCGTCCTTGAGGAATCTCTTTATTTTGTGCAACATCCCTTTGATATGAGCGAGATTGTAAATTAAAAAGTATATTATTGTTGGATAGGATTGAACATATTTCTTTCAGTGAGAGTTATTTCATTGAGAGTTATCTCTTTAAACCAAAGGAAATGAAGGCTGGGCTGATCAAGGTGAATAATGCACATGTCAAATCAAAGTAATCCAGTTTTCCACGACTACTGTTTCTTCATAGGAAGATTGTGTTGCCATGAAGGCCAATATTCTGTTGCAAGAATCAAAAGAGCNTCAAATCAAAGTAATCCAGTTTTCCACGACTACTGTTTCTTCATAGGAAGATTGTGTTGCCATGAAGGCCAATATTCTGTTGCAAGAATCAAAAGAGCAGTCTTTAATAACGCCCACAATTTCAATCATATTGCGCTCTTGATCGGCATGCTCTATTTCAATAATATTGCATATTCTGCAGAAATATAGGTTTTTCTAAAAGGGATATTGCTCCTTTGAAAAGGAAGGTTAGACATGTGGAAATGCACTCTGCACTCCCCGACAAAGGGCATGGTGTATCTTTGAGGGAATACTTTAGATTTTGTAAGGATATTGTTCCTGCAAAAACACACTGCGTTGCTCCAAAGGAAGGTTATATGCATGAATGAAGAAGGGTATGCTGCGTGAGTATTTTGAATACTGCTGCGTTTGTTGCCAGGCATGGGTTTGCTAGTAATTATATTGAAGGCATCCAGCAGATTCTGCAGAGATTATGTTTTGTTCAAGGCACACTGTAGCATTTATCTGATCTCAGGTAGGGTGAACACCTGGATACTTGTTTAAGCAATACATACTCTCCAGTGGGCATAAACCCACCTTCATTTGTAGTTTAGCCTTGAACAAGTGATGAAGGAACAATACACAAGTGCACTGCCACAGCGTCCTGCTCTCAAAAAAACATGTAAAAGGTTTTTTTGGGGGGATGCTGTGAAATGAAAAACAAGTTGAAATCCTAAGGGAACTGTTTTTTATTTTACTTTTTCCATTGCTGAAACCATCAAGTTCATCACTCTGACATACAATGAGATGAAGAAGACCAAGAAGAGATATCGATGACGATCACCTGTGCAGTCCATGAAAAAAGGGTGTGCTGCTTCTGACTGAGTGGGTCTTTACTTTTTGAATTTAGATGTATGTATGTAAACATATGTGACTGTCTGGATTGTCATTCTTCTAGGTGTATGCCTTTACTTGTGCATTTCAGTAGCACTTGAGCATTTCAGCATTACTTGAGCATTTTCAGCATTACTTGAGCATGTTCAGTATTGCTTGAGACATTTGTTGGTAGATTTCTGTTGATTTTTGATCAAAATCTGAAGTTTTTTACAAAATTCCTTATGCACTTTCTATGCACTTTTTAAAAGTGCATAAAAAGTGTATACACTTTTTTAAGAAGTGTATACACTTCTTATGCACTTTTAAAAAAGCGCAGAAAAAGTGTATACATTTTAAAAAAGTGCATAAAAAGTGCATAACAAGTGCATGACAATTTCTATGAAAAATCTTTTTTTGAACATATTTTGTTGAAAAATGAAAATACATCTATATATTCATATACATGGGCATGTCCCAGAATGAAGGGTTCTTTAATGTACTTTAAAGTACCCTTCGTTTTGTGTACTTCATTTTAGGAACTTCACATTGATACATCCAAAGCCTGGCCAAAAGTCACCCAACTGTTTTTACATGAAATAAGGCTCTGATTTCCCTCCCCTCACTTCTGGAAACATCACCATGATACAAATCATAAGTTGCATGAGCACAGTAATTAAACAAAATGTGTTCAAATTCAAGAGACAGTTTATCTTTGCTATCATTTATTCAAAACAGTAAAATGTTTTAAATGTGAGTTTCAAATTTAATGAGGGTTCCAAACTCCATTTCTTGACCCTGGGATTTCAAAAAAAATCCCATGGTCAAACAAAGTGGTTGTAAACAGGCTTGGAACCACCATTGACACAAGTAACATAAGTGCATTCCATTTGAAACCTTTTACATTTTTTTTGAGAGCAGGAAACTAATGAAGATGTGCTCATGTCCACTAGGGAGAATGTATTGCTTGAAGAAGTGTCCAGGTGTTCACTATACCTTAGCTAAATGCTGCAGTGTCCCTTCAACAAAACACAGTTTTTGCAGATCCTAGAGATATATGACGATACATCATTACATCAATAACAATATCAACCAATATGCCCATATCTGCCAACAAATGCATGCAGCATTTCAAAACAGAAATGCAGCATACCCTTCTTCATAAGTACAATGTTCCTTGGGAGCAACGCAGTGTGTTTTTGCAGGAACAATATCCCTACAAAATATGAAGTGTTTCTATAAAAGATATGCCATGCCCTTTGTCGGGGAGTGCAGAGTGCATTTCCACATGTCTAACCTTCCTTTTCAAAGGAGCAATATCCCTTTTAGAAAAATCTACATTCCTGCACAATATGCAATATTACTTACATAGAGCATCCCTCTCAAAAGTGCCATATGTTTGAAAATGTGAGATTCNAAAAATCTACATTCCTGCACAATATGCAATATTACTTACATAGAGCATCCCTCTCAAAAGTGCCATATGTTTGAAAATGTGAGATTCATTGAGATTCTTGAGGAATGTTCTTTCGCACCTTGCAACAAAGCATTGTCCTTTATGGCAACTCTGTTTTCCTTTGAAGAAGCAGCATTCTTGGAAACCTGGTTTACTTTTGTTTGATATATGTATTATCCCCCTTGATCAGCCCAGGTTTCATTTACTCTGGTTTACAAAGAACTCTCACTAAAAAAAATGTGTTGAACTATCCAAAATAAAACGAGCCTTCAAAAATAAAGAAGTCCCTGGATGCACGCCGCGCGCGCGCGCCGCGCGCGCACGCGCGCCAAAATGGTGCCTAAAATGAAGCCTTTTTGGCGCGCGCCCGCGCGCGGCGCGCGGGCGCGTGCAGCATGCATCCCAGGACTTTTCAATATTGAGGACCGTTTTCACCCCGAGGACCCCTTTCCAAGGAAATATTGTTTAATAATGTATTGCTTTGATCAAATATTTCACTCACATCAAGGGGATGTTGCGCAAAATAAAACAACAGATCCTTCAAGGACAACTGCACTCTTTCAAAAGAGTACTGCATGCATACAAAACAGAATATGTTCAAACAATGTTTCATTTTTCTATGACTTAAGAACGCACATTCTTCAAATTACTACAATAGTTTTTCAGTAGGGCTGCCTACATCAAAGGGCGTTTTTTCTCAAAACATATTTTGTCTTGGAATAACATCACATTATGTATTCAGAGAAATGATGTGCAATTTTGAAAGACATACTTTACATGCTTACATANTTTTGTCTTGGAATAACATCACATTATGTATTCAGAGAAATGATGTGCAATTTTGAAAGACATACTTTACATGCTTACATATACAATGTGTTCTTCATAGGAAAAAACACATATTGTGAAAAAGGCATTGCATGAACAATAGGGTCGGTATTTGACATAGAAGTAGGCATGTCCTACCTCAATGGAATGCTTCAACATCTGAAAAGAAATGCACATGTTGAAGGGGGCATGCATTTCAAAGAGATGCATCACTCGTTTCAAGGAACTACTTTAAAGTGTTTGAACATGTGTTNTTGAAGGGGGCATGCATTTCAAAGAGATGCATCACTCGTTTCAAGGAACTACTTTAAAGTGTTTGAACATGTGTTGATTGAGGCGTTTGACTCAACAATTCCAATATCAAAATGAGTCCTACAAACTCATTGGTTGCCTTTATTTTTTCATAGCGTTCTGGCATGTGTTCAAAAAAACTCAAAGACAGAATTGCCTAATCCAGGCCCCAAGGCCTTTAGCTTCCCCCAAAGATACCTGCATTTTTCCATGGTTTTTACATGGTTTTCTAATGAAACCACAGACCCAAAGCAAGCAAAAATAACCAAAAACGAGTGTGCAAACCCGAAGGAAAGGGGTAAAAGTGGCAAAGAGTTGGATCCTGCCACTGCGTTTTGCCAGTCCTTCCCCCCCACCAAAAAAAAAAACAACGAACCAAAAAAACAAAAAAAACAACAAAAACAAGATTGCACACCCCAAGGGGAGGGGGTCAGATGCAGAGTGCTAGGTCTTGTTTTTTTGTGTATTTTGTTTTTTGGTTTGGGTGTGGGTAGCCACTGCACATGCCCAAAAAAACAAATTAAAAAAAGAAGCAGAAACAAGATTGCACACCCCAAGGGGAGGGGGTCAGATGCAGAGTGTTGGGTTTTGTATTTTTGTTTTTTTTGTTTTTTTGGTTTGGGTGTGGGTGGCCATTGCAGATGTGCCAAGTAGCGATTGCCAGACATTGTCAGTGGTTGGGGAGGAGTGCATGTGTAAGAAACATGTGTAAGAAACAGTGCAAAAACCGCACTGCCAGGGTGTCCCCTTCTTTATTTTTTCTACTTGAGCCCTTATACTTGGGCATTGTCTTTCAATCATTGTGTTGAAAAGACTCTTCCAGGAACATAAGTTACTTAAGCATTTTGTTGAAAAAATCTCCCATGAGTACCACTTACTTGAGCAACATCTTTCATGAGCACAAGTTGCTTGAGCATGTTCTTACATGAGGGCAATATCTATATATGCCTACAATTTGTACAAGCAAAAGCAATCCCTGTATAAANTTTCATGAGCACAAGTTGCTTGAGCATGTTCTTACATGAGGGCAATATCTATATATGCCTACAATTTGTACAAGCAAAAGCAATCCCTGTATAAAAATACAATTTATTTTCCTTACAAATATACACTTTTCTACAAACAATCTAACTAGTTTTGATTGTTTTATGCAAAAAACAATGGGAAAAAATATGTTCCAAAACTAAGGAANCTACAAACAATCTAACTAGTTTTGATTGTTTTATGCAAAAAACAATGGGAAAAAATATGTTCCAAAACTAAGGAAAAATTTACTTACCTACCTAAATCAGTTTACTTAGCTACCTAAATTGATTTACTTACCTACCTAAATTAATTTACTTTTAGGTCAAAAAGTATTTTTTTCGACCTAAATTCTTCGATTTACGTAAATCTCCACCTGAAGTAAATTTACTAATTTCGGAGACTCAGGGCACGCCCTCTTTGAGGTTGGCAGTGTGCTTGGAAAAGCGATACTTTGAGCATCTTGTGCCTGCTGGCCCTGTGAGTGGGGATGGCAAGGCAGTTTTCATCAGCGACAAAGCTTGGGCCAGCTTTACTCGCTTGATCAACGCCTTCGAAACCTTGTTGGAAACAGAGTTTGAGCCAATGTCCGGCTGGGACCAATCTGTATCCAGTGTGTATCGCCAGCTATGGACTGGAGATCTTGATGCTGAAGTTGCAAAGCTAAGTGATGGAATGAGTGAGATTGTGGACAGCAACAAGCAGCTTCTACTTGCTCGGGTGAAAGAGTTTCCTCCCATTGCCCGCTTGCTCTCCTGTCGAGAACTTCAAGGCGCCAATGTCAAAATGCAAACAAGCCAAGAGGTGCAGAAGGTTGAGGAGCCTGAGAACAAGGGGGCTTCGCCAGCTGATGCTTTGATGGAAGGCGATGTCACGGCTGAGCTAGCTCCTCACAAAACCGCAGCGGAAAAAAAACAGCTGTGCGACAAATTGAATGCTGAAGCTTTGAAAGCACGCAACAAAGAGATTGAAGAGTGCTTCGGTGCCATGGGGGCGGAATGCTTCAGGACAAAGGTGATGACTTTCAAATCCACTGCTGAATGCAAGAATTACATGCAATCCAGTGTGGGTGGCATTGTTGCTCGCACAATTTTGGTCGACTTTACCATGCCGGATTCCCTGCAAGCTGGCCCGAAGAATCGGTTGCTGGCAAAGGCTCCTTCAAAGGATTGCCAGAAACAGATGGCTGCCGAGATCAACACGATCCCAATGAGACCAGTGATAGGCCATGTGTTGGCCCGAGGAGTCACCAGCTTGGAAGCCTTCGACATGGAGCTGGAAGGCAGTCATGGGTACAAACGGAGCATCATGGTCCCCGTCGAAGTCGCTGAGGAGTACATGAGGTACATCCGTTCTGCAACTTCCAGATCTCATGGTCCCACAGATGACATTTCGAGCGGCATTGACTTTGTCATGTACACAGTGGGGAGGCAGAGAGCTGCAGGGGGCAGCAAGCCAGCTGATGCTGATGGAGGTGATCAAGATGATGAAGAGGAAGAAGCACAGAGCGGGGCTGTTTTGTTTGTGAATGTGCCCAGGCTTATTTGAATGTTTCTATTTCCCATGAATGGGCGTGTTTGGGGATCCATCAAGATTCCCGCTTCCCATTGTCGGACGTCCACAGGATTGCAAGCAGATGCCAGCTGAGCAGCTTAGCTTCGACGAGCTTCAGCAAGTGTATGGTGAGTCGGCAGACGACATCGCTGGCTTGTTCTTCCAGCATTCCAGCCGCCTCGCCTCGACTGCTACTAGTCACACTTGGCCCCATTCTTGAAATTTTCTTTTTTTTGTTTGAAAAACAATTAACATCAACTATCATGAGGTAGATCTAGGTGTTGCACAGCAACTGTATTCTTTTCATGCCCCGCCTTTCAAAGCTTGAGGCTAAGTTTCTGCGGAAAGAGGGATACGTGATGATCCAGGTGAATGATCGCACCGTGGCACAGAAGTACCGCAAAGCTCAACTGGATCCCTCCGTTTTCTTCTCTGCTTTCACGTCGTGTTTGTCAACATGCTCTTCGGAATTGTCGTCAAACGAAGCCCTAGTGATCTTGACTGGCGGCACTCCTGAAACCATCGTCGCTGGGATTGCGGCTGGCTACCGCAAGATCTTGTATGTCAGCACCTCTGCGCAACAGCATGCGCTCATGGAGCTTCCGACTGTGGAGGCGGAGCGTGCCCACAACATCAACTTCTTAGTTGCTGCTGGTTTTGCTAAATGGTTATGCTGTTTAAAGCCTTTACTAACACCTTGGTAACATGCTAAGAACTGGTTATAAGTAGTTTATAAATGGTTATAATAGGCATAACCCATCAGTAACCCATATACTTCGTAAGAAAGTTATGTAATCAAAACTAATGTTTATGCTAATGACCTTAAAGTTCATAAACTTTAGAAAGGTTAGTAAATATTTAGCCCCTTGTCCTGCCTANTAAGAAAGTTATGTAATCAAAACTAATGTTTATGCTAATGACCTTAAAGTTCATAAACTTTAGAAAGGTTAGTAAATATTTAGCCCCTTGTCCTGCCTATGTTTTTTTGGTATTTGTATTTCGTTTTTTGATTGAAAATGACATCATTTTGAAAAGGTTTGAAACTTTCAGCTGCCAAACCAGCATGCATGTTTTGCTTGCCACCTTGTGCAACTTCATTGTATGTATGCCTTGNAAATGACATCATTTTGAAAAGGTTTGAAACTTTCAGCTGCCAAACCAGCATGCATGTTTTGCTTGCCACCTTGTGCAACTTCATTGTATGTATGCCTTGAAGCTGTGATTTTCCTATTTGCAAGCATGAACAAGCAAAGACTTCTGCAACCATATGCTCTTAGCCTTTGCAGGCTTCCTTTGGCAGCTTCGTTTTTCCAGCTATTACAAGCTGCCNCTTGTCTTTCAAGCCTTTGCAGGCTGCCATCTGCTCAGCTCTTGCTTACAGGCTTGTGCCTGCCATCACTGAGAAACTGCAAACTTTTCTGTTCTGCAGTATGAGACATGCCAATGTTGTGGGAATGAAGCCTTGCATAGCACATGCAAGTGTATGGTACACAGGTGTCAGCCATGAAACACCAAGGGTTTTAAATCCATAGCTGTTTGCCAAAACAAAGCCAACATGGTTTTTCNTATGGTACACAGGTGTCAGCCATGAAACACCAAGGGTTTTAAATCCATAGCTGTTTGCCAAAACAAAGCCAACATGGTTTTTCACCAAGGGTCACACACACCTGCTGTCCAGCATGTCGCTGCCATGGGTGACACAGTTGGTGGCAATCATTGAATCAGATGTGCCCATCAACCAAAAAGCTGCCCAAGCCTTGGACTTGCTCAAGGCCAGTGGTTTGGCCTATGTGGCCAAATTGAAAGCTAAGGACATTCTTGTCCACACCTCCAACAGAGGAGGTGCAATGGTCAATGCATTCGATGTGATCTCCAAAGGAGAGCAAATATGTCAAGTTGGATGTGACCTGAAAAAAATCACGCCGTCTGTCTGTGTTGAGTTGCCCTATGAACCTACCAAGAGAAAGGCAGCCATAGATGCAAATGCCAGGCTGGCAGAGCAGAGTGGTGGCCTTTCGGCCAAACCTTTTGGTCAAGAAAGGTTCCAAAGCCTTTCGCTGTCCCACACAACTTCCTTCCTCAGAAGCCTTGAAGCTGGTTGCAAACTTGGGAATGANGGCCAAACCTTTTGGTCAAGAAAGGTTCCAAAGCCTTTCGCTGTCCCACACAACTTCCTTCCTCAGAAGCCTTGAAGCTGGTTGCAAACTTGGGAATGACACTTTGTCAGTAGAGCAGATGGTTGCCCAAGGAGATGACTTTGGCAAAATCTTGCAGGAAGGCTGGGATTGGACAGTTCTTGCTGCCAAAGTTGAGGAAGAAGTTCCAGCCCTCCCTGGTTTGCTTCAGCAAGCTCTGAACAGCAACTTGCAGGAAACACATGTTAACCACCAAAGATTATGTGCCTGCCTGTGTTTCTTTTGCAATGCATGTTTGGTTTGTGGAACCCAGGTGACCATGCTATCAGCAGACCTCCCAACGAGTTGGAAGTGGCAATGACTATTGCCCACCACTACCAGCTGCAACCTCAAGCCACCATGCCAAAGGTACATCAAGAGCATTGGCAACTTTGTGGCCAGCTTTGCAGGAGGAGAATCCTTCAATCTTTTGAAGTACCTGGACTTCATCAGTTTCTTAGCTGCAAATTCCAATGCAAACACATGTCAGCTTTGAAGCTAGCCATGCAGGCTCATTTCAGCCAGTACAGGCTGGTCCTCTATAGCCAATACAGGCTCCTGTATAGAAAAGCAACATGGTGCATGCAGCTTGCTATGGCACTGAGGTCGCCAATATGGTGGTTCTTTGATGTTTGGAGAGGATTTCACAGACTTTTTGGCCAATTGCGACTGGAAGCAGGACAACACCACCTTTCCAATGCTGAGGGTTGCTTTGGCTTGTTGCCAAGTTACTTCTCCAAAGTCTTCTCAGAAAGATGGGTTTGCGAAACTGATAGTGAAATCTGATTTTGACAAGCTGAAAGGGAAGAAGCTGCTGCCAAATCTTTTAAAAGCTGAAGCTTTGATGCTGGCAGCATGGGAAGCAATTCAGAAGTCAGGTCTCCCAGTGGAAAGGATTGCCTTGCCATTTGGAAAGTTGCAAGTGAGACTAGCCTTGTGGCTCCTCGACAAAGAGATGAAAGGCAGGGAAGCAACAAAGTATGAAGATATGAAGCAAATCAAAGACATGTTTGAAACTGAATTGGCTGCATGCAGTACTCAGCAAGATTCTGGTGCTGCTTCAGCTTCAGCGACTTCATCCTCTGTGTCTCCAGGGGGACCTGTGAAAGCTTTGGAATTGGCTTCAGACCCCAAGTCCATTGCTTTGGCCCAGCACAAGCACATCAAGCTCAATGGGTTGTACATCTACAAGGGCGGCGACAAAGTTTTTTCTTTCCAGGAGATGAAAGATGATGGTGCTTTGCTTCTGCATGCACCATACTTTGGAAACACCGAAGAGATGCTAGTCAAGCTTGCAGATTTGAAATTCCTCAAGGAATGGAAGAAGCCCAGGCCTGCACTCATTGCAGATGATGTGAGAACACAGCTGCTTCCATCTCAGTCCCCAATGTTGGAGCAAGAGCAGGCCACAGCCCAGGCCCAATGTGCTTTGTATGAGAAGTACAAAGAGTCTCAAGGCTGCATGTTCTTTTTTGCAATGTCGCACAGCATCTTTTGATCTTAAAAGTTCCTGAATTCAATTCAATTTCCCTTCTGTGGGCATTCTTTAGAAAAACTTGGCAACAAAGGCTGGGAGACTTCGAAGTGCTGGTCAGCAATCAAAATGAAGTCTTTGCTGGTGCCAAGTACAACAAAGGCAANATTCTTTAGAAAAACTTGGCAACAAAGGCTGGGAGACTTCGAAGTGCTGGTCAGCAATCAAAATGAAGTCTTTGCTGGTGCCAAGTACAACAAAGGCAAGCTTCAGCTTCTTCCCATGGGAACTTTGCAGCTGCTTCCTTTGGCCAAAGCAAGCAAAGGTGCATGCATCATCAAGTCGAAGGATTTGGAGAATGAAGGCTATTTGGTGCAGCCATGGAAANTGCCCTTTTTGGATGGTCAAAGAAGGTGAGAACAAGGATGACTCTTGCTTGACAAGGAGCACAGTGAAGGTTGGCAACCTCCACATCCCTTGCTTCACCCCAATTGACAAAGGATGCCCTTTGCTGGTGGAGCCTGATGACACTGGCAGCTCAAAGAAGAGGAGAAGTGCCAAGTGATTTGCACCATCAATAGCCAAAAGGGCGCATTGAGTTTTGACATGATCAAGGAAAAATTGACAAAAAGAGGTTGCTAGTAAAGCTTCTACAAGCTACCCACAGCCCTTGCAAGCTTCAGTGTAGTGCTGGTCATGTGTTAGCTTCTACAAGCTTCTGTTTNCAAGCTACCCACAGCCCTTGCAAGCTTCAGTGTAGTGCTGGTCATGTGTTAGCTTCTACAAGCTTCTGTTTTCACAGCATCCTGATTGGGCTTGCAGTATTTCATCATCATTGCTGCCTGGCTCAGGTTGCAAGTAGCCACCACCTGACTCTCCCCTGCAATGCAGGTTTCAGAGGTGATTACCCTTTCTTACAAAGGAGGGCCTCCAACCCCTTTGCCAGCAAGCCTCATTCAACAAGATGAAGATGGCAAGAAATGGTTGAAATTCAGGCCTAGCAGCCACACCTTGACAAAGCTTGTTCTTGGCCATATGGAAAATTTCAAAAAGGTAAAAAAACCCGTCTTTGGCAGCTTCCCCACAAGTGAAAATGATCCAGGAAAAGGTGAAGGAAGCTGTACTTGCACTCCAAGAAGAAGATGGTGACAATGCTGCTGAGATGTTTGGTGAAGTTGGAGNCACAAGTGAAAATGATCCAGGAAAAGGTGAAGGAAGCTGTACTTGCACTCCAAGAAGAAGATGGTGACAATGCTGCTGAGATGTTTGGTGAAGTTGGAGCAGAGGCTCCTGAGAAGAGCCACAAAGAGATGAAGAATGCTTTGGATTCTGCACCTGCATCAGTCAAAATCACCCTGCTGGATACTGACATCGAAGTCAAAACACCAACTTCCTGGAGGCAAAGTGATTTGCTGGTTCCCATTGAAGCCACCTGCTTGACTGTGCTTTGCGATTACATCTTGCAGGATGTGTCTGGCTGCTTGGACAAGGAGAAAAAGCGATCATATGTGCAGTCTGGCAGGTTCAAGAAGAAACCCAAGGTGAATGGTGATGAAGCTGAAAATCTACTTACTAAGTTACCACGTTTCGTCTACCGACTTTTTCTGCTGCCTGCTGTGCAAGCCTGTGCAGGCTCATGTGCATTCACTTTGCTCAAGTTGGCCCTTGCAGGCAATTGTTCTTAGCCTTTGCAGGCTTCAGCTCATAGCCAATACAGGCTTCCATGTGTATGCTTTTTTTTGCATCATCTTTGTACATAGCTTTGCCCATTTTCAAGCTGTTTCTATTGCAGCTTTTGGTTTTTTCAGGTGTAGGTGGAATGACGAAGCCTGAGCACCTGACCCATGAGCAATGGCTGTTTCACCATGACAACTGGGGCTGGAGAGCTGAGGAGCTTGCNTTTTTCAGGTGTAGGTGGAATGACGAAGCCTGAGCACCTGACCCATGAGCAATGGCTGTTTCACCATGACAACTGGGGCTGGAGAGCTGAGGAGCTTGCAGTTGCTTGGCTTTGCTGGTGTTTTTTTGGTGGCTTAGCATGGCATTGGCAGCACCAAGGCTGAAGCTTNCAACTGGGGCTGGAGAGCTGAGGAGCTTGCAGTTGCTTGGCTTTGCTGGTGTTTTTTTGGTGGCTTAGCATGGCATTGGCAGCACCAAGGCTGAAGCTTTAGAAGCTGAAGTCTTCAGGGCTGCTGAGGAAAAGCAGTGGTATGAGGCTGGCCACTTAGGTTTCACATATGCAGTGCGATGTGCTTTCATATGTTTTTTTTCATGTAGCACCTTGGCAGGCACAAGACTCCCAGGAGATCACTGTGGAAGATGTCAAACAGGCTTGCACAATTCGATGGTAAAAAATCAAACTTTACTCACAGAAACTAGGTTCAGGTCTTAGGACTGGGTCAGCAGGAAGAACAAGTGGATCCAGCCCCTGATGACAAAACAGTGGGATCCTCAATGGTGTGCTGAGTCACCAACTGTTTCAGATAACATTTTTACCCAAGCCTGTGCAGGATCAGTGCTGCTGGTTTCTTTTTCTGGTCCAAACATTCAAAAATTCATGCTGCAGGAGCCGCCATCGCCAAAGGACAAGGTCACCCCTTCAAACCCTGCTGGGCCTTCTGCAGAGTATGTTGAGGCTGGGATTGACTTGAAATCAACTACTGCACACTCAGTGTTTCAAATTTTATGGTTGGCCAACACTACCAGGTGAAGGAGGAAGAGCCTGCTGGAGTGGCTACTGCCCACCAGGTGAAGGAGGAAGAGCCTGCTGAAGTGGCTACTGGTGTATCTTGGCTGGATGGTTTTCATTTTATGTCTCGGCACAG
>BGPT01001350.1:34131-45206 GCA_003297045.1 Symbiodinium sp. clade C Y103
AGATGTGGCCAAGTCAAGCATTTTTTGAGTGCACTTGGCTGTATGGTGTGCTTGGTGGATGTTTTCACATTTGTGGGGCAGAGAGAAGGCACAATCTCCAGCACATGGAAAAGTTCGCAAAGCTCCCTGCAGCTGATTGCCTTGGAACTTGTTCTACAGCCTGTGCCCCACACATATGGAAAGGATGGCACCNTGTCGTGCCCAAAGTGAAAACAGTGTGACTGCTGCCAGCCTTTACAAGCTCATTTTTTTAGGTGCAGCCCATCTACAGCTCTTGCAAGCTCCACTTGTGTAGCATTTACATGCTGTGATGATTTTGTTTTTTTCATGATCACTCAGTGGTTGGTTTCCCCATGGGTTGCTATTGCTTCTGCAAGTTGGGAAACGAAGCTGGGAGCTGGGTACTTTTTGCCACGAGAACCTGCATCACAACTTTTCCAACACACAAGGAATTTGAAAACAAAGAAAACAGTTGAAATTGAAAACAAAAATTGCTGAATGAAAACATGTAATTGCTGAAAACCTAAAAAAATTGGTTACTGCTTCTTTTTTCCAATATTTGGCGCCTTTTTTTAAATTTTTTACTTCATGAAATCATTACAAAACCCCCCTAGTTTGATTAGTTTACCATCATTACTAAATATTTATACCCCTTTAGCAAGTAGTTAGATAAACATCTTAACCTTCTTAACCCCCTAGCGAAACCAGCAGCAACTAAGTATGCCATGTACTCTTCACCCGATCCTGAGAACCCTTTGCAAGGAGTCTTGGCTGCGGCAGTGACCAAGGTAGCAAATTGCATGCGGGACTGGGTGCAAAAGCCTGGCGTCAACGCAGTCGGTCTTTTGAAGATTGAGCCGCCTGCGGATACAAAGCTTCCGCCCCTTCGCCAATATGAGTTCTGGGCTGTCACTGGCCAGATCCAAAGCCGGACGATTGACCCTGAAGCTGAAACTTTGAAAAAGCAAGTCCAAGTGCAGGCCAAGGCCACACCAAAGAAACCTGCTCCTACTGAGACCAAGCCTGTGGCCCCAAGCCCGACCGGAAGTGTTGAAGTTGGATCGGGCACCAAGCGCAAGAAGAAGATCGACCAAGCTCCTGCCAACAAAGATACGGATGGAGAAGATGAAGAAGAAGAGGAGGAGGAACAGGATGCTGAGCTAGGAGAAGATGCCTTGCAGCAGGCTTTGAAGTCACTTGAAGCAAACCAGAGCAAAGCGAAAGGGAAGGCCAAGGGCCGCCCCAGGAAGAGTGCAAAGGGCTCCAAGGGCTCCAAGGATGCAGCCTGAATAGAAGGCCTTGTGCTGGAACCGAGGCAAGCATAGCGAGCTTTGCGGAGACAGCGCCAGCCAAAAAAAGGAAGAACATACTCAGCTCATATGGCCTTGAGAAACAGCTGTCCATTTTTGTTGTCTCTAACTGTCAATAAGCAGAGGTTTAATTTTTCATGGATCTGTTGCCTGCCAAGGTTTTCTTCGATTCAGATATCGCCAGGCAGGGTGGCTGCTGCTGCACGGGAAACCAATGGTGCACAGCATGCAGCATGTCCGTTAACTGCATCAGTGAATCAGCTGTTCCAAACCAGTTTGCGCAGTGTTTCAGCGCTGCATGTGCATGGAGGGATTCATTGAAAGACAAGTCGCTTGCAGCAATGATAGATGATCAAGTAATTTCAGACCAATTCAGGCCAACGTTTCACCATGTTTTCTTAGTACCCAATTCTGAGTCTGATGGATCCAGACGTAGAGATGTCAAGCCGCTGCGTTTGAACCGGTTGGTCAAGTTCTTGAGAGAAGACCCATCAAAACGCAAGTGCTGCCAGAAAGATTGCTTGCGAACTTTTTGTCAGCAGCCAAAGGTTCTTCCCGTCATTCAGGATTGGCGGAAGAGATGGAACCGGCTGAGCAGGGCTGAAGTTCGCAATGCCGTGCTGCAGCACATTAGGGATTCGCTCCAGCTGAAAGACAGCACTTGCCAAATGTCATGGTCCTTTCTTGGCCAGCCTTTGTGCCGTGCGGGATTCATTCTTGCGACTGGTGTGTCTGCAAGTGTGCTCTTTGCAGCCATGCAGCAATTTAGGCGTGGAGAAGTTCGCTATCAGCACCCGGGCTTTGAGAGGGATTCCCCGGTCATGGAAATGATGCGTGGCGCCGTGTGGGCATTGATTGATCACTTGCAAGAACGTCTCCCTTTGAAGGATCAATCACCTGGCATTATCAACATGCCATTTCATCACAAGATCTACTTGTTTCGCTTGCTTCAGCGATGGCACCAACGCCGCCTCGCCACAGGTGAGGCAGCCCTTCTGCACAAAAAGCCCAACCAGAAGACTTTTTTCAAAATCTTGCGCGAGCCAGAGTTTCGATGCGTCAAATTTCACAGGGTTGTGGAAATGGGGCGTTGCCCTGTGTGCTGCGTGCTCCAGCATCTTGGTGTAAAATCCTTTGTTAGCGCGTTTTGTTTTTTTTTTGAGGTTTGGGCTTCAGCTAGCAGCTAGCACTATGCCCCTGCTAAGCCAACTAAAGGTACATGTGCATGACGGCCACAGAGGCCACCATATCTCACTGGCAAAGTCTTTTTGCAGAGCATCAGTTCCTTCAACGGGCGCAGAAGCGCGATTATGCCAATGATCGCGTGCGTGCTGCTGCAAACCCTCGACAAGAAGCTTACTTAGCTATGGATGGCTGATCTGGCTTTGATTTTGTGCTGCCACACCTGTCTGCTGCAAGCGCAGAACTTCCAAGCAAGGCCGTCGGCCCAAGTCAGACAGTGCCCATGAAGGTGATGAATGGCCTTGTCCACGGAGATTCTCGTAGCCATGTCATTTTGTCTCCAGGAGTGATAAAGGGCAATGCAAACTACCTTTGCGAGTGCCAAGCCATTTTGGTCAACACTTTGTTCAAGGAGCATGGTGACGTCACGCCTTTCATGTCTCTCCAGCTTGACAACGCGCCAGTGAACCACAATATTCTTGTCCTGGTGTTCAACGCTCTCTATGTCATGGAGCAAATCACTGTTGAGAACCGCGTCCGCTTTGAGTTGCCAAACCATGCGCATGATGTGTATGACAGTTTTCACAGCATTCACGCCCGCAAAATTGCTGCCTCAACTTTCTATTCCATGAAAGAACTTGATGAACTCATTGTGGAGGCGCATGCCTCTGCAAGGGCTTCTGCAGCAGGAGGTGCCGGCGTTTCCGCAGCCATGGGTCATGATGTCTTGGTGAGCCACCTCTGGAAAGTACGAGACTTTTGGAATTGGCTCGCACCTGGCTACAACTCAGCGAATGGCCGCCTGGATGCTATGGCCAAGGCTGCATTCGTGTACTATGACCAAATCTCCGCCCTCCATGACTTTTTGTTGAAGAAGGAGGAGTCATCTACTCCAGCGAATGTCAGGGTTGGTTTGTGGGCCAAAAGATACATGTCAAGTCCTGCCGCTGAATACAAATTCCTTGGTACTTCGATCACGAGAGAAATGTTTGATGCAGTTGTCGGGCAGAGGCAGCCTGAATTGCAAGGGTACAGCTCTGTTGCGCAAAAAGACATCAGGGAACAAAAAACTTTGCAGAAACTAGAAAGCCTTCTGACAGGACCGTACAATTTGCAATTTACGCCTGCTAGATTAGCGGATGCACAAGCCATGTGCCGAAGGGATTGGAACCACTTTCAAGACAGCCCCGGCGAGCTTTGGTTTTTTTAATATTACTTTTTTAATGCATTTAGTCATTCCAACAACCAATAAAGCAGCCGGGGTATATGTTTTTCTGTTTGAAACCCAGCCGGTCCTAGATTTGCTAGATGCGTCCTCTGCTCAGGGAATGCTTTTGGATGGTTCTTTGGCGTTGCTACCTTCTGAGCTGGCCTGCCGTTTGCTGCAGAATGGCAAGCGCGGTGTCCTTCATGTGAAAGAGTCTGCGCCTGGAATGAGCAGAGCATTAGCAAGGGCAATGGAAAGAGGCCCCGCAGCTGCTGCGCGGCAAAGAACCCATGCCATGTCTGATTTTTATGGTGTGGACCGAGGGCCTGGTGTTCAACTTGTGGCTGCGTATGGCCGACAACCCAGCAATGAAGCATCTTTTTTGGAACAGACGCCTGCTGCCGGAGGGTTCGTAGCCACCCGCAAGTCAGAACATTCTGCTTTGCAGCGTGTAGTTCCCGAACTTTCTGAGATGCCTTTCTGGGTCTGGCGCATTTTGCGCGTGATTAGCCCAGGTGACCCGATCCAGCAGCGATCTGGCGAGGTGTCTATTGCAACGGGGCCTGTGTATGAAGCTCAGCTTTTCTTGGCAAAGGATGCGGCAACAGCCCGCGGTGAGATGCAGCCGTGCTGGGAAATCCAAAGTGGAAATTTCCTCCAGACGGAGGAAGAAAAACATAGGAAGGCAGTGAAGAAAGCTTTGTTTGGACGAAGAAAGAAGAAAACGATTAAGAAACCAAAGGATTCCAGATTGAAAATTCCGCTGACAGCATTTCTTTGGCCTGAGAATTTGGTGGGCGGCGGGTTTTCTTTAATTCCGTCGCGGCAAATACCCGCATTTGTGAGATTGTTTCTTGAGAAGTATTTCCAAGGGCAGAGCTGAGGAGAAGGATCTGCGCCGCAATGATGACAGCGCTGCCAGTTCTGTTCAGCCAGCGGTCTAGAAAAAAAGACCAGGGGGTTCGAAAACTAAAATGTTGAGATGTTGTATCCCCAATCAAGATTATCACATGACGTTGCGTCCAGCATACACTTAGGTCATATTTTTGTAATCCAGGGTGTGCAAGGAAATCATATATCTATAATACATATATAGCTACCTGAGCACCTACAGAAAGAATTTAAATTTGATTTCCAACAAAAAGGGTGTGCCTCTGTGTGAATTGCAAAGCGAACGGTTCATTCCCCACATGCCAGGTGAAGGTCTCTAGATTTCAACAAAACATCCCACACCACGCCCAACACACACACAGACACACACACACACACAGACACTCCCGCAGGCAGCTGGCTTCCAAGCTGTCTCTGGAGATTGCCCAGCGCCACCGGCGCCACCGGCGCCACCAGCACCACGGGCGCCATCAGCGCCACCAGCACCAACAGCGCCAAACCGGCGCTGACAAATAGTTCCTTTAGTCATATGGTAAACCATGGTAAACATAAACATAAACCATCCCATTCACCAGCCATGATTAGGCCATTTTGCATCGGCCCATGAAAGCGAATACGCAATAATAAGGCTCTCGTGTTAGTCGGGACGGTTTATTGTTGAAGTTTGCCAGATTACCCCACCAAATCTTCAGAGGTAACACCCATAACTTGAAGGATAGCGTGGTGGTGCGATCTTAGATGGAAAAACGGCATGTACCACGTAGGGGTATACCCGATAGTAGCAATGCTTCTATTGGTGGTGGCTTACTATTGGGTTATATTGGGTTTGCCACATTACTCCACCAAATCTAGAATGGTAACACCCCATAACTTCCATGGTGGTTTACATGAAAGTTGGAAGGAGAAGTAGCCGCCAGGATCTGAAGGGTAGCCCGGTAAAAATTGAAACAAACTCATGGCCTGCCAAACCGGTTGGGTAAAGCCTTGCATTTCCACCCCAAAGACTACATGGGAGAAGAAACTAAATCGGATTCCAGCATTACAAAAATCATCAAACCAAAGCGATCTTTAGCCACCACTCAGATAATGCGTGTTTTTCAATGATCTAAATCAACTCCATATGTCAAAGTCTAGTTCTCAATATCCAAGTCTAGTTCTCAATAGCTTTCCTTACAAGTCTTCCTGTTTCTCAATGTTACGCATTGGTTGAATCCATGTTAGTGATGCTTGGGAAAGTGAAGGACGAGTCGAAGCAATCAAATGCCCTCCTCCTCAAAACCATCCGAAACAACCTCGGTTGCAAGCATTCGGAAAGTGTGTTGTCGACTTCCCGTGTGGGTGAAATTGGGGGGCTGGTCCGAAGCGAACCAACTATCATGCTGGTGGACTTTGATTACAGGACCAAAGCTTCATCATCAGGCAATGCAGACAACATCGAAAGCGGACTTCAAGCAATGGGCTTTGCCCAGCTTAGTGTCTTTCAGCCTGATCGAGAACTCGTCAGCGACTCGGCCACGTTCATGAGCATCGCGAAGAACCTTCGCAACCACCTCAAAGAGAATACTGCCCTCGGCTCGAAGACTACTGTGTTTGCATCAGTGATGAAGTTTAGCCCGGCACAACGTGATGCTAAGCTGAATGTACCCGATGGTTACTTCAACAAACTGACTGATCTTTTAGTGGACATTAAGGAGGTAGCACGTCCAATTCTGGTGTGCTTACTGCCCGATGGTGAGTTCCTCGGAGTTTCAACTGACTTGCGCAAGTTGGCAAACAGCTTTGACCAACAGTTGAAAGCCCGGGGCATCATGTCCACCGCTTCCAACTACATGTGGCGAGCGATCTATGCAATTGGCAAGGGTCCTCACAAAGTCCGCACTGGAAGTGGCAAAGAGTTGACGTGGGCAATCATCGAGAAAACCCTGTTCAGACAGAAGATGATGCTAATGTTCGCGCTCGAGAAGGAGTCGATCGAGGACCTGAATGGTCGAGTGGTTGGCTTCGAGAAAATGGGCATTGAGAAAGTCCTTTTGGGATCGGTGCACTGAACTTCCCAGTAGTTCCAAACTCCTCTAAATAAGAAAGCCTCGTCTAAATAGTGGAGCATCGCTTGAAAACCTCGGCTAATTAGAGGAGGTTTGACTAATTAAGAGAGAACCTCTTCTAATTAGAGTTAACCTCCTTTAATTAAAGGAAAATTTGAGCGAGGATACGGTATTTAACCGATGTTACGTTATTTAAGCGAGCTTTTCTAGCTAAACCTCGTTTAATTAAGGGATAAACCTCGCTTAATTAAGGAAACCTCGCTTAAACAATTTAAGCGAAACCTCGCTTAATCTTGATTAGACGTTTTTGGAAATACTGGGTTCAACAGCGAAAGGCTGAGGCCTCGAGAGATCGAAAGCTGGCTGCTGAGGCGGTGGCAACACGATCCGCTCAAAATCAACAGCAGCAGGCAACGGGCTTTCGAGAGGAAGTCGCTTGGTCGTACTCGTCCTTGAAGATCTTCGGAGCCCAGTATTTCCAAAAACGTCTTATTAAGATTAAGCGAGGTTTCGCTTAAATTGTTGAAGCGAGGTTTTCTTTATTAAGCGAGGTTTATCCCTTAATGAAACGAGGTTTAGTTAAAAAAGCTCGCTTAAATAACGTAACATCGGTTAAATACCGTATCCTCGCTTAAATTTTATTTTAATTAAAGGAGGTTAACTCTAATTAGAAGAGGTTCTCTCTTAATTAGTGAAACCTCCTCTAATTAGCCGAGGTTTTTAAGCGATGCTCCACTATTGAGACGAGGCTTTTCTTATTTAGAGGAGTTTGGCCAGAATTGAACGGCTGAATGTGAATTCTGGCTTGAGCTCCCTAGAGGGGCAAGTGTTTATTTGTGTGACATTTGTGCAGGAGGCAATGACAAAACCTTCGACATGAACACAATGAATGCTCATTCTTGCCTGAATTGCTCTGCAAATTGGTCTCGAGATTCTGCTTATGGGCCAGGGAAAGATGAGAAACACATCATGCAGCAGATTGGTCGTGTCGCCGGAAGACTCTACGATGTGTATTCCAAAGACGCAGAATGGACCAGCATGAGAGCCAAGCATGATCTGCGATCATTCCTTGTCGCTGCCACCAACCCTGAAGATCAGTTAAGACAATTTTGAATGGAATGAAGTAGGGAATTTTTTTTAGGTAAAAAATACCTATTAGTTAGTTCTCAAGTTGTCTAATTAGTTAACCCATGTGTCTTTTTAATTTGGACTTACCTTAGGTAACTCTTGTTCTGCTTTGACAAATCACGATTTTTGTCAAGAGAAATTTGGAAAATCAATGGAAAATGTCACACAACACTCCTGAACAACATGAAACACAAGACCATGAATGTGAGATTCAGTAGCAGAAAGTGAGAACCCACAACATGGATTGAATAGAAAAAATATATGGTAATGTGTTCTTGCAAGGACAGTATCCTTGGAAAATAAAAAATGCCTTTAAAAGATACACCATGCCCTTTGAAGGAATGCAGTATGCATTTCCACATGTTTAACCTAGCATTTTTTTTGGGGCAATCCAATGTGCAGTATCAGTATTATTGACTTAGAGCGCCCCTCTCAAAAGTGCAATGTTCGTTTTTTTCTGTCCATGTAGGTAGGTGGCACTATAATTGTGGCACCAAATTTTACACACTTTGGGTGGTTAATGTAAGAAAAATGAAGGATGGTTTCTTTTCATCCATGAAGGCGGCATTACTGTTGCGCCAATTTCATAGTTAACTAAATCAATGGGACTTCGTGGAAATTCATGGGGCCCACTGGGACTGAAACGTGCTGGCCCTTGGTTTTTTGATCAAGGTTTTAGGGACTGACACACCTGCAAACAAGTGCCCTCATGAACCTTTTTTCTGTTTAAATAAACTATTTCAGGACACTTGTTGAATCTGCTCTCCAAATATATTTATCTGATTTCTGTTTCACAACGGTTGCATGACTGTCAGCCGTTTGCTATGGCTGGAGAATTGATTGCTCTGTAAAAAGCGGGGAATTAATGAAAATTAATTGCCATCAACAGTGCTTAATGGGACTTACTTTGACTTCATGGGGCTTAGTGGAAATTAATGAGGCTTAATGGAAGTGAATGATGCTTAATGGACGTGAATGGGAGTTCATGGCAAGGAATTAGTGGGACTTGATGGGGATAAATGGGACTGGAAATAAATGTGCAGTAATGGGAATTCATGATCTTAAAGCGGACTTAATGGGATTTAAGACGAACGAATTGGATTTATATAATTGGGATAAATGGGAATCAATGAATTAATGGGGCTTAATGGAAGTTAATGGGCAGTAATGGGACTTCATTGGGATTAATGGGACTGATGGGATTGAATGGGAATTCATGGGCTCAATGGGATTGAACGTGGTCAAAAAACAATTTATGGTGCTTGATTGGGATTAGTGGGAAAATAAAAGGGGGATAATGCGAATTAATGGTGATTAATGGACATGAATGGTGCTTAATGGGGCTTAATGGAATGACATAGGAACTACTGGGATTCAATTGGGATGAATGGAAAATAACAAAAACTAATGGGAATATATGGGAATTAATGGTGCTTGATGTGGCTTAATGGGATTAAACAGGAAGAAATTGCCTTAATTGGGATTCATGGGAAACAATCAAGACTAGTAGGACTTAATGGGGTGTATTCGAAATCATGGGGCTTAATGAAACCTAATGGGATTAAACAGGAAGTGGTGGGGCTAATTGGGATTGATGATGATTAATGAGAAATAATTCGAACTAATGGGAAGTACGTAAGGGTACTTAGTGGAAATTAATGGAGCCTCATGGGAACCAATAGGAATCAATGGGACTTAACTGGGGTGCAGACATGTATTGAAACCATTCTGATCAAAACAGTGTGGAACCTAATGGAGGGGGGCAAAAATGTTTTTGAAGGGTCCAAAAGAAGATTTTGGCCCCCCCCCTTGGCACCCTTAATTTTGAGACAAACAATTTATATATGTATATATATATATATCAAAGCATGAACAAACAGCAACGCCCACAAATGCAAAACACATGAACCAACATAATTTTTTGTTTCCAAAAATCAAACCAATCATGTTTGATGGTAATCATGTTTCAGATGCAGCTATTGTAGGAGTTGCTTTTCAGTTGCTTATGTTGTAAATTGAGTTGCTGTGGAAGTTATTCTTTACAGTGGCAATTTTCCACTTTGTTTGGCCAAAACGAAAAGACCCCAGCAAATCACCAAAAAGTGGGATTTTCTTTGGTTGTTTCAAGGATTTCTGCCACATGGTTTTTTTTGGGCCACCCTATATGGAAATTTAACACTGGAGATGTCTCAAAGTGGCGCGCACTTTTTCCTTTTGAACTAACCTGTTTGGAACCAAAAAAGGGCGCGCCATTTTGAGACATATCCATTTTATAGTTACTGATGTGCATACATTTGAGTGTTTTTTGTTTGAAGTTATTGGCCCAGGCCTCTTGGATGTTGTAACTACAGATTACGATGGCCTTGATGTGTGCATTTTCCCTAAAGATTTGGAATGAATAAATGCAAAAAAAATTGTTTTTTAAAACATAAAAACAAGCCAGTTTTGTGTGCGATTTAATGGTTTTCCTTTCTTATGAGCACAATTTTCACTTAACAAATGCAGTTTTTTGGCGAGATACTTCACAAATGTCTTACAAATTTTGTAAAGTATTTGTAAGGGCCGTTACAAATTTGCTTACAAATGCTGCATTTCAACACTGTTTTTTGGGTAATGGTTGAAGGTTTCATGTCAGAAATTGATGCATACCCACATGAATTCAAGATCCCAAAGATAAGAAGATGATTTATTTATGGGAGATTTATGGATGAAAAATGTATTGATATTGTTTTTTTATGATCACAAAATATCAAAATTCAACAAAAAAATGTGTTTTTTTGGAAGAAAAAGTATAGAGGCTTAGAAAAACCTTACAAAATTTGTAAGGCTTTTGTAAGGTACCTTACAAATTTGTAAGCAAATTTGTAAGGTACCTTACAAATTTGTAAGGTAAATTTGTAAGGTACCTTACAAATTTGTAAGGTAAATTTGTAAGGGACCTTACAAAATTGTAAGGTAAATTTGTAAGGTACCTCACAAATTTGTAAGCTAAATTTGTAAGGTTCCTTAACCCTAGAAAATTATATTTAAATAAATATACTATAATTCATTTTAAATATTAAACATATGCTCACAAATTTGTAAGGGACCTCGCAAATTTAGCTTACAAATTTGTAAGGTATGTGAACGAGAGCACAGCACCGTGCGGCGAAGGCCCTCAGCTGTTTTCCGCTCACAGAGTGAAGAGCGCGTCGGTCTTGTGAGACGCTCTGGACCAGCCTACGCTAAGCAAAGCTGCTACACCGTGCCACTTGAGCCAAAATCAAGTAGTCAGTTAAATGTACACATGCATAGATTGAAACACTACAGGGC
>BGPT01001350.1:73144-108144 GCA_003297045.1 Symbiodinium sp. clade C Y103
TGTAATGTGCCGCTAGGTAGCCACATGTGTTGTAGCTTAGGTCTGCCCCCCGTAGTTTTGTTGCATGTTGTACAGTTGTTTCACATGTCATTTTGGCTCAAGCTGTGTTGCAAGGGTGACGTAGTTTGGTTGGCTAGGAGTGGCGAACGTAGCTCCAGTACCGCGATACACCTTCGCGAGCAAAAAGACAGCTGCGCCTGCTGCTGTGGGCGTGCTCGCAANAGTTTGGTTGGCTAGGAGTGGCGAACGTAGCTCCAGTACCGCGATACACCTTCGCGAGCAAAAAGACAGCTGCGCCTGCTGCTGTGGGCGTGCTCGCAAAATATATGTGCATATATATGTATATATTTTTCTAAAACATATATGTACATATATATGTATATATAAATATATGTGCATATATATAGATGAGATATATCAATAAAAAACATGTCTATATATCTGTGCATATAGCATGTCTGTATGTAAAAATAAATATCTATTTGCATACATGTACATATGTACATATGTACATATGTACACACATATATATATATATGTATATATGTATATATGTATATATTTATATATGTATATATGTATATATGTATATATGTATATATGTATATATGTATATATGTATATATGTATATATGTATATATGTATATATGTATACATATTTTTGCAAATATGTATATATGTAGATGTAAATATATATGTATATGTAAATATACATGTATATACATGTATAAATGTAAAAAATTACATATGTATATATGTATTGATGTTTATATGTAAATATGTTTAGATGTATATATGTATGTAAAAATGTAAATATGTATACATGTATATGTGTATATATGTATATGTATATATATATGTTTATATGTAAATCGTATATAAGTGTATATATGTATATGTGTATATATGTGTGTATGTGTATATGTGTATATCTGTACATTGTTGTATAAATGTAAATATGTGTATATCTGTTTACACGTAAAAATGTATTTATGTATTTATGTATTTATGTATATATGTATATATGTGTACATGTGTATACATATATATGTATATATATATACATGTATATGGGTATATGTGTACATATATATATATATATAATACATGTATATATATATATGTATAAATTTTTCTGTATATATAAATGTATGTATGTAAATATATATGTATATATATGTATGTATATGTATATTTGTTTAAATGTACATGTATATATTTATATGTATATATATAAGAATATATATGTATATACATATGTATATACAAATATATATATGTATTTCCCGCAGCACGTGCGCTACGCCCACCAGGTACTTCACAATATACACTTTCATATGGTTTTTGCAGGGTTTCTTTAGGGTTTCTTTAGGGTTTCTTTAGGGTTCATTTAGGGTTTCTTTAGGGTTAATTTAGGGGTTTGCCTAGGGTTTTTTTAGGTTTACTTCAGATTCTATGTAAAAAGTGTTGAAAACAGCGTTTGCAGCCGCCAGAGGAACCCCGCAGAGGGTCAACAATCCCGTCCCCCACGAAGCGACGTGAGGGACATCNATGTAAAAAGTGTTGAAAACAGCGTTTGCAGCCGCCAGAGGAACCCCGCAGAGGGTCAACAATCCCGTCCCCCACGAAGCGACGTGAGGGACATCATGTTAAACCATTCAAAATAGTGGGAGGCCACAAAGTACTGTAAAGGTCAGCAAAAATGAGGTTCCCGACAATCATCCCAAAAGAGTGGCGGGCATAGCACAAGTGCTGGCCGATGTATTTATTTGTATATATGTATATATGTATATATGTATATATGTATATATGTATATATGTATATATGTATATATGTATATATGTATATATGTATATATGTATATATGTATATATGTATATATGTATATATGTATATATGTATATATGTATATATGTATATAGGTATATATATATGCATATATGTAAATATGTGTATATATGTATACATGTATATATGTAAATATGTGTATATATGTGCATATATGTATATATGTGTATATATGTATATATGTGTATATATTACACGTGCATGTACATATATGTGTATATATTTATATGTATGTGTATAGATGTGTATATGTGTAAATATGTGTACAAATGTATATATGTATATTTGTATATATATATATACACATGTATATGCATATATGTGTATATATGTGTACATGTGTATGTATGTGTACATGTTTATATGTATATATACATATGATATGCACAAATCCTATTTCCTGCGTTGTAAAACCTGACCACCTTTTCGCCGTTATATCAAGTTGTTCAATCTATTCCAATTTTATTTGGTGAATGTCTCATCTCGAGGATTCTAAACCTAAACATTCGGGTGGTTGTCGGGGAACACTACCCCTGGTAAGACTTTCTTCAAAAGGCGATGGGGTTCCAGATCCAAACTTCCGTGCTTGCCCCTGCAGGCTGCAGCCTGTGTGGCGGTGTGCGGCGCTCCGCTAGGTGTTGAACCGGAGCCTTAAAGTTGTGTCCTTATCTGAAGGCTGAACGAGAAACAGTTGGAACATGATATCGAGGCACTAGGGATTTTCAGTTGGCCAGGTTGCATTCACTTCAAAGTTCGAAACAAAACCGGGCGCTGGGAAGACGATACAGTCATTACTGTACTGAGTCGTTTTCAGCCAATTCTTGTTTGAAGACGACAAAGGAGTTATTGAACACAACTTCTTGATGCTTCCCAAAAGTTTCTGTGGGACAAGTAGTACTGTGGTCAATACATGTTCATGGTGGAGTCCCAACCCAAGTGATCATTTCTCACTCACCCACCATCTTTCCCGTGTTTCAGCCATCCCCGTAGCCTCTCCCCAAACTCAGCCACAAGGTCATGGCAGCTCAGCTGAAGGAGATCGTAGATCGGCTCAATGCTGAGCCGTTCAACTTGGACCTTTCCCTCTTGGTCTTCGATGAGAAGGAGGGGCGGAAGTGGCGGAAGTGGCGGAAGTGGCGGAAGGTAGAAAATGTAGAAGTATGGGACCAGTATGGCAGTATGGGATAAGTCAGATGGCTGGGATGACTGTGATGCCGTTGCTGCAGGATCCATTAGAGCTGATGGAGATCCTCAAAAAGGCACGGTGATGCAGCGGGCGAGCATGGCAGCTTCGAACCAACTGGCAGTCTCCACTAGCAATATCCGTGTTTGAACCAACACAGGTGATGGGGGAATCACCAAGAGGAATCATGGCTGCCAACCAATGTGGACCCCAAAAGAATAGAAATTGGCAATGTATGTCTCAGGTATGCGAATAGCGTATGACAATTAGATACAAGTGGCGCATTAGGTTTGTTCAGAGAAGCTTCCCGACAATCATCACCTGCCCCAGAGGTCCTGACTTTCTTGGACCCAAAGCATGATGTCGACCTAAGAGAGGCCCGTGGGTGGACAGGATCAGTAAAAGTGTGAGGAAAAAATATGCATATGTGGTTGAAATTCTGGATCCTTTTTTAGGGCAATCCTCTATGTAAACCGCATGAAATGGCTTGAAATGATTCAATTCATTGGGTTCATGGGGCAGTGCTAGATTGTGAGGCAGAGTCTTGAAGAGACCTGAACAGTAGTAGATCGACCCTTGCTGGGAAACCATTAAGTTTTGAGAGTTGATTGTTCCCCTACAGGTGCGGGTTGTTCCCCTATCCCCAAGAGCATGGTAGGGGCAATCTTTGGAACACCCTAAAGGCGCAGCTACCTTAGTGTGTAGGCAATACCCCCAGCCAGGGTTTGCACACAGATGCCACCAAGCACATTCGCAATATCCTGCAGAGCCTGATAGATCGATAGATCGCACAGGAGAAGCAAGATGCCATGTACCAACGAATCTCAGAGTTTCTGCACATCCTTGGGTATCAGTCTGGGCAGCCAGATGTATGGGTCGGGCACTGTCACTGTCTTGGTGGCCATGGCTTTGCCTAGCCCTATATGCATATAGAAAAATGTTTGTATCCAGCATTACTTCGCAATCAACTTGCTCTTGCAGTGTGCTGCGTTCTCTCCATCCTTGTTGTCTGGCACTGAGGTGTTCCTTTGACATCGAATTCCAGAATGGTCTCATGTCAGGCAAACGACTGCCATGGGAGATGAGATCAGCCAGTACTTGAATATATAGTGGTTGTTTCAGGTTATTCATTTCATTCACATACATGAGGCTGGCAGTTGGAAGAGCCACAATGACATTGCAGAATATATCATAATATTGCAGATCTTTGCGGATTTTGGAGAATAATGTCTCAAAAAGCGACCACCGTGGTATTGGCCGTTTCTGTTTTGCATGGTACATTTTCAAGTGGGCTGACCAGTCCACAAGATACATCCTGACCGTCCAGTGGGGATAGTTTCCGGCCTGGACCTGTGGTGGCAGGTGACAAGAATACCATCCATCCCATTTTGTACTGGTTGCTGAGCAATCTGGAAGCTCTAAGCGACTTGGCTCATCGCTGTGGAAAGGGCTATAGACCTCCATGACCAATTGAGTCAGAGGTTGTTTCTCATCTATGAATATCTTTGGCCTCTCACCAGATCAGCCTGAGATTTCTGACTGCGACCTTTGTGTTGACCGTGAAACTGGCGGAAGCTGTGGTGATGAGCACTTGACTTTCCGGCCCCCAAGGAAAACGTGCGTATCTGGCCAAATTCTGCATGAATTTGGAGGTGCAACTCCTGGGTGGCAAGTTTAGCGAGGTGAGTTTGAATCAAACTTTACCAAAGAACTCGGCTGAACTAATCAGTCTTTAATTTTCACTTCTTTGGATGGGTAATTGGATATGAATAGTGAGGAAAGATAGGAGGCTTGATATATTCATATAGATATTAGATATTCAGCTAGAGAGCTGGACAAGTAGCACTAGGTAGCTTGGTAGATAGACTCAGATAGAATCAAACTAAACAATATTCAGGCATGAAAGTAGACGTATTTTTCGTTTCATCGATTCTCCAAGAGTTTTGCAGCCCAGTCGATCCAAAAATAAGATCTGGATCCAGGTGCCAGAGGAGTTTCTGCGTGAAGAGCAGGTCGCCTCGGTGTACCAGAACTACAAGGCGCGCGTGGTGCTCGTTTTGGGATGTGGTAAGGTCCAAAGTTTAAAGTCTAGATCTAAATAGTCATACTCAAAGAAAGTGGGAACTATCCACAACTACCACCAAAAGAGTGGGGCTTGATACCCAAAAGATCCCAGAGGATGTGTTGAATGCGGAGTCACAGGAGCTGCAGGCGCAATTCAAGGCGCACCATTCTCACGTGGAGCAGGACATCGACTGGAGAATTTCGAGGGTCGATGTGGGGGCTCAATGGGGCTCGTGAAATCCGGCCTGAGATGATACACATTGTTTGATTTTTGGTAGTCTTCAAAGATCAAAATGGCTTGAAGGGGTTTGACAAGTGACAAGAGGTTGACACACTCAGCAATGCTTCAAGAATGCAATTGGTGGCTGATTGTCAGTCAAGCAGGAGACGAGCTCAAGTTCTTTTCAGATCCTGTATATTGGATGGCCAACGATCCCAAAATGCAGTGGTTTCTTTCTTGGGTGGTGGTTTCAATTTCTATTTTTGTTCACTTCCATCTCTGGATAGGATAGCAATCCCCACTGAATTCACGTGCGTTGGACCCGCCTTTGTGGGACCCGTATGGCCGTGGCCCAAAATTGGGGTACGAGTCGCACCAGGAGCGCCACGGTCGGATGAATCCCGCGGACTTGCAACGGGAGGCCATGCTAGGGCTCGGAACCTGGGCATGGACTTAGTTGGTACCTCTCGAGAGCCTCTCGAGCCATCCTGAAGGGGCCGTTTTTGGGTTCCACGTGACTTGTTGGACGTGTAATCAAAAGAGTTCAGAAATCAAGCCAGATCCATCTCCATTTCCAGCCACTCTCTTTGTTTCTGTGAGAGGAAGAAAATCCATGCAGTGTTAGGAAGGAACAGTCACCAAAGTCCTTACAAACTTTTCTACACTGCCCGACTTTGCCATCCTCAACTTATCACTTGCAAGAGCAATCATGGGAGTGGATTTCACCTCTGTGATTTGTTCAACATTGATTGAGCACGGTAGACACTGTCCCTGACACGGGAGTGCTGAGTGCTCTGTTTGCTTCTTTGTTTTTCAAAACTTTTCTCAAGATTACAGATAGTCATTTGCTACCCTGAAGAGATTTCAGGAACAGTGATCACACGCAGTGGTTTGTACAACCAACAAGTGTCACTGACCATCACTTTTTTAGTTGGTCCTACCGGTGTTAATGACCCCATTCGTGTCAGGTTAAGGTGGTTCATGACCTGCTCAAAAGTGAATTGGTCACACCTTGCCATCTCAGAATGCAGTTGCTTGATGTTATCGCATCAATTGATGGATCATTGATGCCTCAGGTTCAACAGTTACTGTTATATCATCGGGGTCACCACCTTGCCTGGTGATATTGCCCTTGCAAATTCCATGCCAATCTGGCGTCAGGTGCAACAGCTGGACGCCGAACGAGAGCAGCTGGCGCAGAAGATTCAGCTCCTGAAGGTGGGACGTGCTGCGGGCGACACAACCAGCATATCTTGCCTAACAATAGCAGGAGGTTAGCAAATGTTAGCAATATATGATACATGCAATACATACAATACAAAAGTGTATATGCTATATGATATGAATATATGTATCCCGGTGTCTAAGTATCTAGTATCTAATGTCTAATGTCTATATATAGCAAACAAAGATGGGGTGGGCATGAGTGAAACTTGGTATTCGCCAAAATTGGCTGGGTTACACCTGTGTTGCCTTGTGTTCTGCTTTTACTTTAAGAGCATCTTTTGACTCACATACAACTACTGGTTAAGCTCACATTTGTGAAGCCCTAGTGCAACAATTGCCATCGTTTGCTTGTTGGGGCCCAAGAACCCGAGAAGTGGTGGAAAAGGTGATGATGATTGTGCGTGCTTATCAGTTGCTATCTGGGATGGTGGTGGGAGTTTGATGGATTGGTTGACTCAGTTCTGGCTCCCCAAGACAGTATAGATATATATGAACATATCCTTACAAAAAACCTATTCATCACTTATCACTCAAATGACGTTGAGCCAACTCTGACAACCCTGGTTTCCTTGACAATTTTCGCCCGGAGGCAAAGACCGAGCGAGATGAAGGTTTCGCTCAACTTCTTCAGGCGCTCCGCTCGGCTGGGGACGGCCGAAAAACGCAGGGATTGCGCAAAGCTGGCCTAAAGGTGCCTCTAGGGCTTTGTATGACAGCACAAGCGATGACAAAGGGGGGCTTGCAACCTGTCAACAAGAGAGAGGTGCTTCACCACATGTGAAAAGCAAAGTCACGAAGCAAGGGAGGTTTGGAATGGTTTGAACAGCCCCTGAGCAGTCTGCGCTGTTTCAAATGGACTGAAAGGTGCCTTTGGAACACGATTTTCCTCCTGGGAACTGGGAACTGGTCACATCTCATCGGGTTCCAGTCCGAACAGCTCAGGTGACGTCAATGTTGAGGAAAGAGCAGGAGGAGGAAGCACGTTTGGCTGAGAAGTTGCAAGAGCAGAAGTACCAGTCTGAAACTCAGGATTCACAGCTTGGGCGGATGACACAAATGGGTTTTCCGTGAAAATATTTTTGACTCGAAAGGTCAAGGTCCTTTAGGATCAAACATCACATGCTTTAGAATCATAATCCAAGAAAGTTGTTTGGCCTGTCATGGTCTTTGCACTGAAGCTGCAGTGCCGCAGCCCCGGGCAAGACTAATTAATCTCCATCTTCCCAGCAGGATAACCCATGAGGTGAGGATTGGTGTCCAAAAGGACACGGCCAAATCCATTCTTGTTCATAGACACTGTCCCTTCACCTCTCGGCTCCATTCGTCTTGTGCTGGTTGTACTTTTGTGAAGGACCAAAGTGGGAACGTCATGAATTGCGGGTTTCAGAATATCCATATACAGTATTATACAGTACCAGGACGATTGACCAGTCCAGAACTTAGTAATCCAGAAACAAGGATACCATTGACCACTCCTGGTATGAGTCATTTTGGATACTGCAAGTTGGTTCCTCACTGGCCATGTCCTGGGCTGAGGCTAGAGCAGACGGACCGCAACCTGGGGCGGGGGCAGCTGGGGGAACAGCTTTCCTGTCTGCCAATGAAGCTGAAAAAAGATGGGTTTAAATGTTTGGAGTTCAAGATGAATCGGTTTAGGTTGACGTCAATTTTCTGGCCTGGGTATGGTCTTCTGCTTAGATAATGGTTGATTGTCAAGCTCAGAAAATTCCCATGTGCGATTCAAAGAAGGCTCGTGATGGGCTACTCCTCAGGAGCAGCTGTACATCGAACGCGCTGCGCGCCTACGAGAGATGCGAGAGGTTTGGGCTGGATCGCAGCGGGACATGAAAACCTGCATTTTGAGGCTCACAGTTTCGGGATTGACTGATGGTATTTTCTTAAGGACCACATTTTACTACTGATTTATACCATGCCACATGCTAAATTCCGGTGATGCCATCAGGTGCACTTTCAAGCTGTCTGGGCCCCTTAAAGCCATGAAAGGTTCTCAACTTTTCAAACTCAACTTTTTGCATGTTTGTTGAATGTTGTTGAAATTTCTTGAGTTTTTTGCTTGGACCCCAACTTTTTCAACCATCTGTGAGGCGCAGATGCAGGAGGGTGAAGGAAGTGCCGAAGCCATGTTCAAAGTCCTCAGCCATGAGGCGCAACCAGCTGGGCTTCTACGGAAATTGAAAGCGGTTCAATATTGGTATAGGGCTGGATATAGTATGTAGAATATGTATATATATATATAGATATAATATATTGTTATATTATATGTAGATATATATATATACACACAAATATGTATCCAAATATACATATGATAGGTTTCAACAACTGGTAGGGTGCCTAGGTGGTTTCAGCTGTTCTGCCTTTTTTAATCCTGCTTGGCTTCATCATCCATATTGTTCCGCAGGTCATCAAAAGCAGAGAGGCGCTGCAACGTGTACGTGGGGCAACCCAGAAGAACTTTTCAGCTCTTCGTTTTAGATTTCACGTCCAAACCAGTCCTTTGAAGATTGAGCTTACCTCTGGCTATGGCTTGATTTCCTCCAGCTTTGCTAATAATACCTCATCAGTGCGTGACTGAAACCGGCCACCCATTGGGGATTTTTGCCGTGAGGAAAGGAAGGAGAAGAGAAGATGGAGCAGCTCAGAGACATGGACAGCGCTTTGAGCGAACCTCCGGTGGCCCTGCCCAGCTGGTTCCGTGGGCTTTGGCTGGTGTTCCGCAATGATAGTGAAGAAGGAGGAGAAGAAGATGAAGGATTGATACAATTTGCCTGAAGACTAGGCAAAACAGAACATGAAAGTGTCATTCGGGCAGTTTCGATCGGAAAATTCGAGCATGGCCAGGCATGGTACCGAATCTTGCGTACTTGTCGCCATCTCACTTGTGCACCTCTCAGGTGAGGCAAGTTGACATTGACAACCTCGAGGTGGGCGTTGGCGTTCAGCCATCATCGGTCTTTGACTCTTTGACTTGTTGCGACTGTCTCATTGATCCTTCATGGCCCTTTTTCACCGACTTTTGAAGGTCTTCAAGGTCTGTGTGCAGGTTTTCTGAGGTCAACAATCCGATACATTGATTACGCTTCCAAAAATTAGTTCCCGGGGCAGATTTTGGGGCACTCGAACGAATCATCATGGCTAAAAGACAAAGGCATAGAGAGCGCACATCATTTGGCACTATATATAGATCGATCTATAGCTGGTTTTCTGATATGTTCTCTAATCCCTTAGAAGGCTCCTTATTGCTGTAGCCTTCCCCAAGTGTGATTCCCACCCTTGGCACGCCGCAGAACGAGATCCAAGCGATGCAGAATGAAATCCATGCGCACACGGAAAAGATCAATGAGCAGAATCAGGTCGAGACGGTTGGTCAAATTAAATGCCTTTGCTCCAGCAACTTGGAATTGGATTACCATATTTTCATAGAGAGAAACAGTAGCTCAAGAAAGGTGATTTTACTTCCAGCACAGCATGCTTTCACAGTCACACAGAAGGATCACGCCCCAAACTGGAGACATGAAAACGTACACTGACTAGACTCTAGACGACAGTGTGGCCCAGAAGCAAAGCAGGAGATAAACATTGACTTGTTTTTTTTATTTTTTTTCAAAGACAAGTTACAGACGCGATGGGCTCCTTCCAAAGATGATGACATGACAATGACGATGACATGACAATGACGATGACCACGACGACGCCGACGACGCCGACGACGACGGCGACGAGGAGGAGGAGGATGATGATGATGATGATGATGACGATGATGACGAGGATGACGATGCTTCTGCTACGCGGGATTGCAATTCGAGGTGACGAAACGCATTGGCGCAACAGCGAGTAGGAAAGCGTTAGCGATGCTGCGACGCACCTGACAATGCTTTTTCATCGGTGACAAAGAGGCGTTCACCGGGTGCAAGTGGCAATCGAACATGTGGCAATGATCTCCCGTTGGGCCATCATGTTTGACAGCTGATATTCCGGACTCATGTAGTCAAGTGGCTTTCAGCTTCTAGATTGACCCACACTCCCAGAATCCAACCCTCTGTTGACCTTTGAAGTCCCAAGACAGAAGATGTATATATATTTTAATATGTATATATATATATATAGTCGGGAATTTCCCCAGCTTGATGTGTAGATGTTCTCACCGACATCTTTACTCGGGCATTTACGCACCCGCAGATAAATATACAATTTAGACGCGTAAATGCTTCATCCGCGTCCACGCACTGGTGTTTGTAATTGTTGACACCTGCGCATATATACAGTAGTACATGTAAAACGCGCAAAATGGAAACGATGACGGTCTAGATGATGAAGTTGATGATAATGTATATGATGAATCTGCTGATGGTGATTATGTTTATGAAGAAGATACTGATGACGCTGATGATGATGATGATGAGGAGGAGGAGGATGATGAGGATGATGACGACGACAGATATGATGTTGAACATGCACTGGCAGCTGCTCTCTGGAAGGAACCCATCGCAGGATTTTTCTGAAAAAACCTGGATCGTTTGCTGACGAGCAAATGAACAGCAACGCCCTGTTCTCATCGAACCAGGATTCGCGCTTGGCAGTTTACAAGCAGCAGGCGGGCCAGCGACTTCCCATACAGTGCTTGAGAATTGAGCTATTGGGGCGTTCTGTTGCAGGATTGGGCACGATGTTCATTTGGTGTTGCTTTTCAACATTTTTCGATGGACATTCTTGGACAAGATCATTGAATCATGATTTTGGTCATTCGAACAAATGTTTTCTCTCCCTTGAATTTATGATCCCAAACCAGCAGGCACAAACATCAAGGGATCAAAACACCAGCCAATTGAACATGTTGTGATTCTTGGTTTCCCAAAACCTGACGGAATGGATCTCAGGGTTGATAACCTCTATGTTTGGTTGATGCTGTGGTTGCCACATGTTTCCACCTTTGGGGCGGCCCCGTGGCAGGCGAACCTGGTGGCCAAGAAAAAGGAGGCGGTGTTGAAGGTGCAATGTTCGGTTTGACAAAAAGCTAAGGGGTGAACCTGCAAAGTTGGGAATGTCCATGTAATATATATATAATATACATATATATATATATATAATATATTTATGTATATAATATATGAATTATATCCTATATTATGTACACAGTGTTAGGTTGTTCAACCACTTTTCTGTACACGTTGACGATTTCAAGGTAGCTGCCAGACCATATTCTCAAAGTCTTGATATCGGAGGTAGTGTGAACTGACTGCTGTGTTTCATTTCCCCTACCTCTCTTTCCCACATGGGTGGCCAACAAACACCAGGTCATTGTCCATGAATGATCACAGACTGGCAGCCTGTCATCAGAACATTTGGCATGTTGGGAACCCTCTGTCAGCCAGCCAGCGGGGTTCCTGTGTCCAAGTGCCAGGATAAAAAAACACTGGAAGATGAACGCGATAGTCTGAGCAAAGACCTTTCTATCAAGGTGCCATACCAAGTCAACATGGTGTTGACCTGCATGGGTGCCGCAGTCATAGCAGAGCATTTTCTTCTTGTTGTGCGCCGCTCGCAATTTAGCAAACGTCTGTAGGCACAGCTCTTTGGAATCATACCAGCTAAATCTGTGTAAGCAAGTTGTAGCCGGCAAGTCCCCCAACACATGTTTGCACCAACGGTGCTTGGCCGCTTGGCTGTTTACTTGGTGCGGATCACGACAAGAATCTCTCAATGCCATGATTTTCAGATTTTTCTTGTCGTCCAGTCCAGTCTGAGGGTTTTTGCCAGTCAATCTATACGTACAATATACAGAATATACATGCTCGATTTATGGGCGCTACGTTTAGAGTTTTCCCATCCACACCACGTTGGGTGCCACGGAGATTTGATCATGTGTCATGGAAGAACAGCAGATGACCTGGCCAGGAGCGTGAATATGAAGAAATGAAAGGCGACGGAGAGTTGTAGATGCCATTCATGCGGAACCATTTATGTGGCTGCAGCCGGCCAAAAACGACCATCTCTATACATCTCTTGACAAACCCTGCAAACTGTTGGCATCGCTCCCATTTTTGCTCCCATTTTTGGGGTGTTAAAATGTGTTAAAATTAGCCCCACAACATGACTCAACATGACCATCATCAACTTTGGGCTTCCTCCAGAATCAAGTAGCAGCAGCTGAGGTTGGTTTGATTGGTTTGGTTTCGGTGGTTTTGATGCCTTGCGATTGCAGGCCACAAATACATGAAGCGAGATGACTTCAAGAATTATGCGGCCGCCCTTCGCGACAAATCCGCCAAGTTCAAGCGCTTGAAGGTACACCAGGGGCTTCTGGCAGTTACAGCTGGTGGCCTTCAGGGTTACAGTATGTTACAGTATGTTACAGTACTTTGTCACCCCTTTGGTTGGGTCCCAAAGTTGGAACCAACTGCCGCTGCCAAAAAGCTCCCCTTGGATCCCCTTGGCACATTTGGCCGTCCAGGCGGAGTTGAGCGAGATGAGACAAGAACTGGCCGTGCTGACCTGAGATTTCCCAGCGCTGTGGAGATCTTGTCTTGGGGGCACTGCTCCCTCGAAGCAGTGAAAGCCAAATTTGGTTTGGAAGACTCTTCACAGTGGCGCAAAAGACCAGAAAGAAGTAAGACCAAGTTCCACACGTGCACTGATTTACCCACCTTCTTGGGTAAAGGTCACTCTGCCATATCAGACGTAGGGTTGGGATGTCTCTGACTTTGAGTGATCAACTCGTTTTTCATTGTGCCTTGCCGTGCTTGTCAGGAACTGGAAAAAACCGAGCAAAGTTTGAAAGAGAAAGATCCCACTCCCGCAGGGTCCACCTGTGCTGCGTTAAGCTGCCGTCATCAGCCGACAGCTGATGGCCACTGGGAATTGATGCTTCCAGTGAGACTCCCTGGATGGATGTCCTCTAAACGCTTGTAGTGTCTGGTGACAGTTACAGTAGTTGCCGTAGCTCTCCCTGCCCCTTTATCCGATTCAGGGCTACATTGCAAGTTCCCCCGGCAAACAATCCAATGTGAGCGAACTCCACTTGGCTAGCTTTGCCTTCAGATACAGCCTTTTATCCCCTCCAAAAGCTGAGTTTGCTGCATGATTCAATGCCCAGCCAGCCAGGCTTGTTGAAACCGAACAGATGCTGGAGAGGGCCTCTGTCGAGAAGTCGCAGGCTGGGCTGTTGGTCCCATTAGTCTGAAGATTATTCCAGAAGGGTGCAATAGTTTGAGAACTGTATAATTTTCATGACATCCAGCGAGTCCACGACATTGGCTCATTGGATTTTCATGATAAGGTTTGATGATTTCCATCATGGCATGGGCATCCACTTCTGTGATGACAACTTAAAGATACTCAAAGATTTTTATATTGGCCGTTTCTATCCGTGGATTTCCACGACAAAAAGCTGCTTCAGCTTTCCCAGAATACAAAGAACTAGGTGTTCAGATGCTGATGGTACCTCCCAACTTATTAGCTTCCCGACTGAACTGGACCAGCAAATTGTGGATTTGGGTTCTGCCATATTTGTTAAACTGTGCCCTGCATCTATTTCATTCTTATCCATTTTCTGGAACGTACTCAACCCGTTTCATCAGAACATAGGCGGTACTATATGCGGGCAGCCCAAATGGGCGACGCGATTCCCTCCGAAGCAAATAGGCGGTCTCAGGGGACTCGCCTTTAATTACCATTAACCCCCCCCATTATCGGACCATGGCCATAAGTTTGCTGATTGATGCTGATTGTCTCTTTTTCTACAGCAAGTAACTTCACCCCAATGAGTCCACCTTGATGGCTCAGTTCAGCTTTCCTATGTTATGAAGCCACCGCCCTAGAGACGGCTCCACCCCGGCAGGTAGACAGAGCCAAGGGAAAGACCTTGGACGAAATTTCCGCCATCGTCCAAAAGATCAACCAGCAGCTGAAGGAGAAGAAGAACAAATTGGCTCCGCAGATCAAGGTGAGGTTGGTGACATTTGGAAGGGGCTCCGTGTCTTTCATTTTTTTGATGCCCGGATGACCTGGATGAGGAAGAATCCTCCAAAGTTGGGTTTGGTCTCAAAATTCCGAACCCTTTTTGAGATGGGTCTCTCCTCTCTTTCCTGCAGCACATGGCATGAAATGGTCACAGGCGCTCCGCTCGATTCGGCAAAACTTCCAGCAGGTTGAGGTGGCCGAGTCAGAGATCAAACGGCTGGATGGTGGTGAGCAAGATACCACAGTTGGCCCCTTGAATGTTCTAGAATCTAGAATATCTTCAGCGATTGATGAGAGATTTTGTGCGGAAGCACTATCTGTTTTTCTAAGACTGAGAGCCATGGGTCCCATGGGGCTTTGCCTCAAAAGGATCCTCCAAAAGGATTCTCCAAGTGGTGAGCATTGGACCCACAGCCAGGTAAAATACTTGGAGAAGAAGGGCCACTACGACCAGGCTGGAAATATTGGCACCCAACAGTTGCCCGCACCGAGTGGTGAAGATTGGATGGTCCCTACAAATTTCAAGTTTCGCGTCAGCATGGGTTGTTTGATTGAAGCAGAGTTATACTACTGGCGTTGTGCGTGTGCGTGTGCGTGTGTGTGTGTGTGTGCGTGTGCGTGTGGGTGTGTGTGTGTAAGTTGTGTATGGTATTTTGATGTATTGTCAGAGGGCATTAATTCATGAATTAGCAGGTTTTTGGAAGACAGGTTGGATACCATGAGACCATGTCAACAATTGTGGGATATCCTCGGAGCAGTGGTCACAGTACTTTCTGTCGCTGTGCCTGTAGGGTTGAATCCCAACCTTCTCTGGTGTTTACCCTGCAACCTCACCACCGCGGAAGGCAAAGACCACCGTGGATGCCGATATGTCAAAGGTTGCCACAGACGTAGAGCCCTTGGCCGTGGTAGGTCTGATGCAGTTCAAGCCAATGATTTGGCCTGGCAAGGATAAATTGCCAACAGTGATGGAATTACGATGGTGATGGTGATGGTGATGGTGATGATGATAGTGATGATGATGATGATGATGATGATGATGATGATGATGAGGAGGAGGAGGAGGAGGAGGAGCATGATGATGATGGATGATTGCTCATGGCTTGCAACCAGCCAGGTTGGGGATGGCTCCTTGGAAGCTCGGGATACTGGTTGTCGGTTTTCTGCAGCTGTCATTAACAGGTCAAAGTGGAAGATGTGCGAAGAACATCAAATGAGCTCACGGCCTACCTCACCACATGTCTGGACTCTGGACAGTGTGTTTCTTTGGACAACTTATCCCCCCCAAACGGAAAACACTTGAGATGGATTCGAACAAGAACCCAAGCAATTTGCATTTTTTTCAGTTTATTCATCTCGTCTTATTCATGGTGACTATGTATCAGGCTGTGTGATCATACAAGGATCATACAAGAATTGTCTGGTCTTGCGGTTTGCAAGGATTACCCGGACCCAGCCATTCCTCCCAACATTTACAAGTGAGGGAGAACATGGATAGCCAACCCTCCACAGTCTTCACACTGGCGGCACCTCAACGCGCCATGGTGCGGAAGAAGGTGACCAATGGATGATGCAGCAGGATACAAGTCCCAGTGGCTGCAGCAGGTTGATCGATGGGGGCAACTTGAGTAGAAACCAACAATGGATTTTGGATCCTGCCAGGAATACAACTGGAATACAAAACAATGTTCCCAAACCATTTCCAGAGCATTTTTTTTTGGTGCCAACCCCTGTAAGTTGTATGAGTCATTCAATGTTATCCATATCAGCTATCCAATCTTTCCCAAGAAAAGCGACTATTATCACTTGTTATCCATCGTTGGACCTGAGTGTTGTCACAGGGCATCGTCATCCATAGCTATCCGCGCAATTCTCGCCACTGAGGCGCGCCTCGTCGATTCAGAACCTGCCGGGGCCACACCTGCAACCGCCCAATGATGTGCCAGGAAGAAGCCATTCAATGCCAGTGGACTCTTGGGCTGCAGCAATGCTACAGGAAATTACAAATCACCCAGAGGAATTTCCACGCCACGGGGAATTCCCTAGTAAAACAGCCCTGGAAGTTCCTTACCATTGCGTTTTTTTCCAGAAAATCCTGGACAGTACTCTGGGGAAGTTCCTTAAAAATTAGGATGATTTCCTGAAGAGTTCCCTCACAATTTGCAGGGGAAAGTCTCCTAGAAATATCCTGCAAAAGGTCTTTGAACCCTTTCCACTGCTTTTTTTCACCAATGGTCATGAATCACCCAGTCAAGTAAATATCATGGGTTCTGTGTCTCCAAAACATCGGTTTCTGCGATCTGATTTTCTGGTGAAATCCACATTTTTATGAGTTAAATCAAAATCCAAGTATTGCTGGTTGAAGAAATCATCTGAAATCATCTTAAATCTCAATTTTTGTTGCTTCAAACTGTTGTTTTGCTGCTTCATGGCCCACTTTCGTTACCTTCTTCATCCATGTGACCCTTTAGGGCGACTTCCGTGACCCGCTGCCCAAAGATTATGACAGCGGCGACGAGGTGGTGGATCTGAGCGCCTTGCTTGGATATTTGAAACATTGACACATTGATGCAAAATATAGATTAGACGGTAGATATAAAGACTAGTATTACATAGTTAGGCTAGGTTTAGAAATAGTCTAGTATTACATATATAGGTTTAGAAAATTTTAGAAATAGAGATGTAGAAAAAAAGGACGTAGTGGGACCCGCTGCAGCCCCGATTCGCTTCGAGGCGAGGAGGCACATCGGTCCTTTACCTTGCCGAGTCACAGTGCGCAGGAGGGCCGTGGGGAAGTTGCTGGTTTGTCATCAACCAATGGGGAGTGAAACATAGTGAAACCTACAGAATGTATCAAAATGTGGGGATATGGACCAACAAGAATCCAACAATATTCAGCCATGAATTGATCTGTGGTTTCAAATGATAAAATGTGAGGATGGCACCTGATTTTGGACAATGTTTGAGAGATGTACGTGCTGAAGATGCCTTAGTTTTTGATTCACTTTCGAACGGAGTCGGATTTTCTGGGAGTAGTAAACTTCTGCATCTTTAAATCAATCTGCATGGGTTTGCAGATTTGACACCCAAGTGTAAAGTGTAGGTGTCATTTGCTGTTTCAAGCATCAGACTGAAGGGCCACTTTCAGGTGCCAGTGGGAACCTGGTTAATGTTCAAGCAGTAGTTGGCCAACTGATGGTTTCATTTTTTCTGCTTTCAATCCTTGCCTTGGACGACTATCCGAATTCAGGAGTTGATGGCACTATTTCCATCACAAGATGAGTCTGGCTTTGAACCAGGTGCTGCCGGGTCTTGCCGCATGCTGGGTATCAAGTTGTAGGGACCGCCCGTGTCAAAGACGGCCCCTCGCACCGTGTAGCATTGTCCCTTGGGCGGAAAGTGAGTCGTGATCGTGATGGCTGAATTGATTGTGGGACAGCTATTTCTTTTGGGGGTACAGTAGGGCATTTTGTCATGAGAATAACTCACGTGGACGATATTCTCACAATCAGCGACCAAAATCACTGGGGTTCCAAGAGTGACCATGGCAGGCTTTGGGCTACCCTTTCGTCGCCGTCGGCGGAGCAAGAGCGCCCGGCAGCGGGACCAGGCGCACAATCACGGGTGAAGAAGCTGTTATATACCTGTTAAGTATTGCACCAAGTAATTTTGGGGTCCCAGCCAAGGGTGGTATTCAATCAAACTAATGTTTGGGGGGAATGGGATTATCATCGGGATGATTTTCTGGGAAAACCTCCAGTTCAGCTGCAGGTTTATCAACTTATCCCCTTCAAATCTGAGGTTTTCCTGCACATTTTCCTTTGAACCATCCAATCATTGTTCCCCTGAAATCACCACAGATCTAAATTTCGGATGTCACCAGCGGGGATGATGGACCTCTATGCCAAGTCCAGCAGGATCCATCCAGCAAAGCACAGGTCGTGGCATAGAGTCTAGAGGTTGCGCCGTTCGTAAAACAAATTCGTTTTTGCCATTATACAGTTGGAAATTCGAAACCTCCCAAAAGAATTGTGTGGGCCCATTGGTCCCCCCATTTTCAGCCCCCTGTGCCAGGTCCTGTCAGAATTGGCGGAGCGGCTGCGAAGCAACAACTTTGCAGCTCGGTCGTTGCTGGGTAGAAACCCTCACCGTCTTAGATGTTATGATAACCCAAATTGGATGTTTTGATACTTTAAAGAACAGACTGTTAACGGCAGCGAAAGTTGGAGAGTCGACCATTACATGATATTGAGGGAGAAAACAAGGGTGAAAACAAGGGTACACTTTCCTGATCTCTGTGATAATCACAAGGGCATGCACCAGAACATGAGCAAACATGCAAGGGCTACTAGCAGATTTTGGCAAACTACTGGTATCTTAGTGAGCTGGCACTTTCATTTTCCCATTGCCAAACAGTGAGAAGATGGAATCCGAAATTGAGCTTAACTCATCACCAATGTCAAGCCCCTTCAATGCAAATAATCACAAAGTATTGTGGTCCATTTCGCATCTCTCTTTTTGGCTCTTCTGTATTGGACCGCCCCAATTCGCCCTGTTGTTGCCATATGTTTGTTGAAGCTGTCAACCATTCCCATTCCCTAGGAATTTGTTGCAGAACGTGACTTGCCGCGCACTGGAATGCAGGATACTAGGAACTGGCGGAGCGCAACTGTGGGGCCAATTCTTGAGGTTCCCAGTTTTCTTTGGGGAGATTGAGACGTGGGGGTAGGCTCAGCACCATATCACCTGCCAGCCAACGTGTTGGTATATGAAAACATCCTCCTCTTAGACCTTCACATTTTCCAGTCATTGGAAGTTTTGCCGTTTTGTGGTGGCCACTTTGGCCCCTCAGAGTTGGATGCCTAGGCGAAGCTGCGGCTGCAAGGGAGGCAGTCATCACTTCCCCGGAGCTCTTCGAGAACGTCTTCAGCGCTGAGGAGAGGGCCCAGTCTCCTGAGCGTGGCAAAAGAGGGCAGGGACGCCGAAAGAACAAGATTTATTGGTGATAGTCATGTGGATTCAGAAATGCGTACCCCTTGGTGAATATGGTTAGTCATTGTTTTCCCCGGGCCATATAATATATATAGCTATGTTAACCTATATGCAGTATCCCTTATATTGAAACATGTTTTTCTTCGCTGATCTCTGGAACCGGCAGGAGTCGGCCATCATCTTTGACTGGGACGACACTCTCTTCCCAACCTGGCACCGTTACGGCATGCGATGTGCGACTGATATCATGTCAACCCAGGATGAAGAACGCCCATTATTCAGCTGTAAATTGGAAATAATTGGAATATTTATTTTGATATATGATATATGCTTCCATGCCACATTCCAACCTTAGAATATACATTGGAATATATGAGATACAACCGAGAAAGGGTCCAAGTCAGGGACATGTACTAGTTACTAGAATAGAATATGATATGGGTCAAAACCTGCAAAAACGAAGGCGACCCTTTCTAACGAAAGCAAACCTTGCAACTAAAGTTTTTTGAGAGATTACATTTGAGCAACGAACGTCAAGAAGTTATTGTTTGGTCTTTGCCTGTTTTCCCGTGTCTTCCTTTTGTTTCCTTTCTTGCTTTTGCGCCTTTCCTGTGACGGTTTCTGTTAGCTTCCTTTCCGCCTTCGTTTCTTTCTGTTGATCTCGGCTTTTCTTTTCCTCTCTTGTTCTTTTGCTTATGCTTTTGCTGCCGGCATTTTTCTTGCCAGCAGCAGCAACGCATCGCCGGTCAAGCAAAACATGCCCAGCACCTGTGGACACCCAGATCTAAGGTTTCACGGTGTTTCAAGGCATACGGCATACCGTATTGGTTGCGTGTCAAAACTCTACACCCCTTCTGATAATCTCTAAAAATGAGCAGAATAGTTGAATAGTAGTCTTGATGGAGATGTTTACCTACCAGCCTACCAGGACCAAAAGGGAACATGCCGCAAAAACCAGTCGATTCAGGGGTACCCTGCCTGGTTACATTGACCAATGTGTCTTGACCTTTGGCTCGAACTTGAAGAACTTGAAAAAGATGGCGAAGAAGAACCAGAGGAGAAAAGAAGACAAAAACAAAGAAAAGAAGAAGAAGAGGAAGAGGAGAAAAAAAGGGAGGAAAATGCTTGTGGGCGCAGCGCAGTTGCGGTGGGGCCCCCAGGATTTCACATTTGTTCTATCCCGCTAGGAAAAATTCTCTGGAATGTTTATCAAATCGCAGGGGAGAAACCTGTTAGCTCACCAATATTCTGGAGCTATGTTTGTTTAGCAGAACTGCTGGAATTTTGTTTTGTTCTTAAGGATGGTTTCCCAATGTTTGGCTGCCAATCATGTGCGCGCAGTTTGTATCAATGTTTTGTGTGTGATCATGTTAGGATACATGTAGTCAAGGCTGTCCAGTGCGTGTGGGTGCCATCTGAAGAGGTGTAGAACTTCTACTTTGCAGGGGGTGACAGGTTCGAAGGTCCATTCAGTTGATTTAGCTATCATGTCTGATCACTGTGACGCACCTGCCATTTTCATGTCCAATATTCTGGTAATGGCATGGCGCTGAGCCAAGAGCCGCCCAGCCGATTTTGTTGCTTCTATTCTTATATTCTATGTTGATTCTATGTCAGCTTCCTTTCTGCGTTTTTTTATTTCTGTGTTGCATCAGCGCTTGCGATTCTCGTAGCATTTTTGTTTTTCTTCAATCTGATCCGAACGTACGATTTTGGCAATCTGCCACTCTTCAAGAACTTCATCAGGATGAACATGAGTTTGCAACATGGTCGGGTGACGAACTAAATCCCCCGCTGAAAGTTAAGAACTGTCAATGGGCTATGGTGGATTTCATTTTTTCGACATGAGTAGTGTCCAGCGGGCCTTCTTATTTGGGAAACTTGGAAACATCAAAAACAAATCTGGAGGTGGTTCAACCCACCCGAAGCCTCTTTCAGCTGGGATAAGTGTGGCAGGTACTCGCGGGTGAAATTTAAACGTAAACATCCAGAACTTATTTATACATATAATATAGCTTAAAGAGAAGCACCCAACAATACATATATATATATATAGATACATACACACATGTCATGATCTTAGCAATGAATACAACATGTTTGATTTTTGTCACAGCCCCACCAGTCCTTGGAGTCGCCTAAGATTGTATTGCCTGAAATCCAAGGTATGTGACTGAAGTGGTGAACCCATGTTTGGAAGATGTTCATTGCGCCTGGGATTTGTTGAGATTTTGTTTTCAGGCAGTTCAGTTTTTTTGCATGTCATCATTTTTAAATGTATCTTGACATGTTCTCCATTGGTCACATTCGAGCAAGTTAATGCTGAATTTTGGTTCATAGTTAGAACCACCCACAAAAAGTTCCGGGTTAAGAATTAAAAAAATCAACTGGCAGATGTTGGTTACAATTGATGTGACACTAGCCTGATATGGGTGCATGCAATTGCCTCACTTTTGACCATTCAAAATATCCAATGACTGCTGGCCATACATCATGGATTGTTGGCTGAACCTTTGTGTTTTGTGCAACCGATCCTATCATACATTACCATCAATTCTATGGATATGCATGCTCCATCATACTGCTTGCATGTTTGTATCATGTTGTATCCCAAGTGTTCTATGTTTCATAGTTTCATTCCCCAATGGCAGACGGTGCCAGTATTCTACCGATCTTGCAGTTCACCCCAGTTGGTTTATGATGAAATAGAAGATTAATTAAAATTACCTGACATGTCTTGGCCTGCCGACGACTCGACTTGATCGTGTTTGGCATGAAAGATATTAAAATTCAGATTAACATATCTAAAATATCTCAAAATTGTATATAAAAAGTATAGATACACTCATTTGCCACCAGTCTCAGTGCTCATGAAGCCATGGAAAGTCCCACGCTGAACAAGCGCAGAGGCAAACACATCGCCGACTCAGGTGACCAGCTTCCAGCGGATAGCCCTTTTGCTCAGTGTCTCAGCAGCCAGGCACAAGCTGTGGGGACACCCAGCCTGAAGAGCGATTCCGAAGGGAAAACAATTATCTTGCAGAATGCAACTGATATATCCGATACATGATGTAAATGTATGTAGTTTGGTTTTTACCCACCTTTCCTTGCTTCCAATTCTCCTATGTTTTTCTCATGAAAACCCCGAGGTGTCCGACATCCTCCGCTGCGCCTGCGTTTGCGGGCGAGTGGCCATTGTGACACTGGCACAGCATCCATGGGTGCTAAACTCGGCAGCCAAGTACCTGCCGGGCTTAGCTTCTCGGGTTCAAACTTTGTTTGGTTTACTGGCGTCCAACCCAACCTGGGGCTAAAAGAGATTGGGTGGGTAGAAACGAAAAAAAACTTGGGTTAAGTATGGTTAACTTGCTCCTGTTTGGCTCTTAGTTGACTGTAGTCGTTGGCAACTAGGACCCAAACATAACATATCCGGTACTGTTCCCCTAACATTGGTCCCCCATAGATCATCGCCGTTCGTGTCCCAGGACCTTCCAGGTTTGCTGGAAGAGTTGGATATCCCGGTGATCTATGCGCGTCAATACCTGAAGCGCTACGTCATACAGGAAGGGACTCAGGACGGAAGCGACCGCGGAAGATGGATGGATGGAAACAAGTGAAGCCCATGGGGTTTCCTGTACTTGTTTGATCGGTTTAGTTTGGATGAACAGCCTTAATGACCTAAGCACATCAGTTTTTTTTGAGCCAGCTAGCCTCTGTCAAACGGTGGTTTTCGTGGGAAATGAAATTGTGAATGAAAATACCGCCCCAATCTCCTCAAGACATCAGCAATTCAGATCAGGGATTAAGGCGAATGGGTTCGACATGGTTTGACCATCTCCAATTTGAGGGGTCGAATATATTTAGTATGACAATACATCGTTCCCATAGGTTCCTCTGTGTATCTACATAATCTAAGTGGATTTTCTATCCATATGGGGAAATCATTTCAAAGCTATGCGCTAGGAAGGCGAATGCTTGTGGACCTTGGCCAAGCAGGCGGCGATGACCAAGGTGGGTGAGACATATTTCTACTAAGAATGGCTGCTTGTAAAGGTCATGCCTGAAGCTAGGATTCAGGTATATTCAGGCTTATGTTTGTATGAGCTTTTATTCATGGCAAATCACCAGCACTGTTGTTCTTTTTTTGCCTTCTGAACATTTCTGAGCCCCATTGAATTGAGCAAGGAAGCCCCACTTGTCCTGGCAGCGACAGGTGCTCCGAAAGCTCTACGGCCGTGAGGCGCCGTGGATGAACGTGTCGCTTGGCTGCGCCACCGTGACCGTGGAATCGGGTGATCGGTGACCCCAAAAATCCAGATCTGAATTCTTCTGAATTCTGTCCTTGGCATGGAATCCATGGAACCTCTTCTTCGGATCGCACATCTTGTTGAACACCAGGCAAATTCCAGGACAACTTTGAAATTTGGAGGTACATTTTCTCAGGGTCAGTGAGACGCTGGCCTTACGAGGACCCACACACCCTCCCAGGAAATGTCAAGCTGCTCGATTTCTAGGGTTCTGTAAGTCTTGAGTTGGTAGGGCAAACAGAACACAGTACTGTTTCATCCCACCAGATCTTTTTAACCCTTTTCCTCACGGTAAAGCGGAAATTCTAAAAGACAATCGCTGGGTTCTTTGAAATTTGATGAAATTTGATCTCTTCGAATCTTTTTTCCATTCCATCCGACTGGGAAGATCCTCTCCATATTTATCCTCCCATCAGCACCTGAACTCTGCATGCAGCGTGGGATCAGTCGCCTGAAAACAGCGGAGGCTCTCCATTGGAGATTCCACGGTGGAGCGTACAGCCATCATGGAGTTGATGTGGAGATCTGCACATGAGGCTCCTGGTGTCATTGAGAATCCACATTTTTTTTAGTGGGAAACTTATCGACAGAATATTTGGGTATAGATATGAATTTAATATTCAATATGAGAACAACTGTGACTGCAATCGATTTGAACCTCAAGGTCTTGATGCTGGGTGCTGCTTCGCTGCTGGAGTTTGCCGGGATCTTCTCCACCTTCACTTGGACCTTCTCCTGCCCTGCTCACTGTCACCCATCAGTCCTTCCTGTCTTGCTGGCTGGGATCCTTTGCGGCTGCGTCTTTGGACTTTCTTTTGCCCTCTGGATCTATTGGATCTTCATTATCGGGCGTCAGCCTGCTCCTTCACCCCCTGCTGCCAACTCTTTTCCAAGCAGAGCACAGCAGTTGGCTAGGCTAAGGGCCTACGTGCATGAGCGCGATTGAGCGCCTTGCTTCGGCTATCTCTTCTTTGGCTGAGGCGGTGAGGAGCCTTTCACTTGAAGCAGGCCAGACAAGACATCCAGTTGTAGTTGCAACAGAGGAGGAGGACCTAGGTGATTGGGAGATTGTTGAGGAGCAGAGCACGGTTCCAGGTGCTCCAGTGGATTTCAATTCATCCATTCGTTTTCAGTTGGAGGACGGCCCACCTGCAACTCCAGAGTTTCTAGTGAGACTTGCCCAGAAGAAGTTGAGGTCAGCAGTTGCGAGCGCTGAGACCAGAGCTCGTGAGGCTTTCTGTGCTGGTTTCTGGTTCAGGATTACGATTCTCTGCGACGTGAAGCTAGAGAGCTCCTATCATCCAGCACTGCCCCCTTCAGTTTGGCTGGTTCAGAAAGACGAGGGGATCTTCAACCTCGCCAGGACATCTACCCGCAAAGAGGCGGAAAAGCTTTGCCAGAGCCTCCAGCAGGCCGTCATTGTGGAGCGTTTCCCTTCGCTCACTGAGCTGCAGATCTTTTGTGCAGGCGCCCAGGTGCCAGTTCCACCTTTGCTCAAATGGAGAAGCGGTCCATAAAGTTTGCTTCTTCAGAAGCACCGAGCTTGCTTGTTTTTGAAGTACCAGGTTTGATTGCAGCAGGAGGTGAGGATACAGTTACATACGCACTGCCACTCGCAGCTCGCCAAGGGGGCCTTATGTTGGCTTTTCCTACCGGGGTGATTGACGAAGATGCTTTCCCTCGGACAGTTGCAGAGGAGGATCAAATGGTGGGACCCTCAAAGGTTTTTGAAGGCATTGAACTGTATGAGGAGGAAGAAGCCCCCAGTGGCGCAATTCAGATCGTTCGATCGGGCATCACATGCTCTGTCACAGTTTGCGATTTTTTGGATTCTGTGCTGGCCTACTTGCGAGATTTTGATCCCATCACAGATTCCATGCTGGAGGTGGTTCCCTTTGATGAATCCAAACCAGCTTCAATCCCTTTGCATGCGGATGTTTTGACTCCAGCTCTGGAGTGGGCTCGTTCGGAGCTTGAAGGACGAGTCCTTTTTTACAGTGCTCGAGAGGAGCCGGACCAGCCAGAAGTTTCAAAGGCACCAGGCACAAAGAAGGCCGCGGCCAAGAGGATCTCAAATGCGGCACTTGCAGAACAGGTATCCACCCTGTCAGCCCAGATGCAGCTCCTGATGAAACAGCAAACAGGGATCGCAAATGGACCTACTCCAAAGACCCCTGGGCCTCAGTTCCGTGCTGCAGGTCATGCGCCAGAGCAAAACACCACCGGAGGAGGTTTCAAGATGCCCGCACTCAGTCAGGCTCTTTTCAGTCCAGCCAAGCAAGGTCTGCCTGCTGCCATGGTGGGGCCTCCACCCAAGATCAGAGCTGTTGTGCCACCAAGCCCCATGCCTCCCGAGGAGCCCTACCACCCTTTGGACGAAGGACTTCAGACGGATGCCACAGTAGCGGCCTTCAGTCAGCAGTCAGCTGCACTGACAGCATTGGTTGCTCATCTCATCAATCAGGACAGTGGCCTGGAGTTGAGTGGTGTCCCAGGAGCAGCTTCGAGTTCCACAAAAGGCACCGTCAAGAGGGAGCGCATGCAGCAAGAGTTGGCGGCCAGGAAGTCCAGCTTCTTTCTCCAGATCCAACAGCAGATCTACAAGAAACTCCATCCTTCAAAACTTCTCCCAAAGTCAGAGGACGAGTTGGCTGCCTCTCAGGTGTCTCTCCTCAGTTATTTGGAGAGGTATGGTGGTTACAGGGGTCAGAAGGAAGCAGGGCTGTCTATGTGGATCTTCGCTCATGCCATGGATGCTGCTGCATCCAACGACTTCTCGGCTACGAAGGAGTTTTTGGCACTAGGAGTGATGGCTCTCGAACAAAGTGTCTTCGATGCGGGCGATTGGTCCTTAGCCTATGTTTTGGCTATGGTAGAAGACCCTCCTGCGACTATGTTTTCAGACAGGATGAGTTCGATCACTGCGGCGGGAAGACCGTTCTCTCCACTTGTCCCTCCGCAGTTGGCATCCACGAATCTTGCATACATCAAGGAGTTGGAGGTCTTATCGACCCGCAGATCCGAGACCAGAGCCAAGGCGAAGAATCCAGGAGGCAGCCCAAAGGCCCAAGCCGGGGAAGAGGAGAACCAAAGCCCCAGAAAACCCAAAGGGCCACGCTTCCCGAAGAAGCCAAAGGCCATTGCGGATGCCTGAGCCCGGCATCACGATGCATGTCCACTGACCCATCCATTTGCAAAGTTGAGGATGGGGTCAGTGATGTAGTTCCAGAATTTACCAAGCATAGAGGAGATGGTTTTTTGTCTCCATTTTCTGAAGGTATGCAACCCCCGTCAGGGGACGTTTGTCTGGCTGGGACCTATCCTGAGGATCTTCCTGATGAGAACAGGCCCAGACCAGACGCACCAAAGACCCAATCTCTGACCTACAGGTCATGGTGCTCCAAGCTTACCAGTTTGGTCCTTCGGACCCGTACAGCCTTTTCTGCCTTCTTGCACTTCTCCATTCGAATCTCCAAGTCTTCTTGCCAAAGAGGCGGACTTGCACCGACTTTCTTCCCTATCCCAGTGCCTTCAGCAGGCGCTTTTGATCGGAGGCCCACATCACCTTCTCGAAAGAGGCGTACATCCCTGTTTCTGTCCCGTGCTGTTCATGTTGTTGCGATGGCATTGAACTTTTGGCACTTTGATGGAAGTTTTGGAGGATCAGGTGATTTGTGGAGGAGACCCAATGCCATGCACAGAAAATTTTATGGTTTTGTCAAGTCTCTAGTGAAGTCGGACGGCCTGGACGTTGAGATTGATGCCTTGCGTTCGGGACGAAAGAATCCAGAGCTTTTTGCACGACTTTTTGACCTGGTGGAATGTTTCAAGCAACAAGGGACTTCAGCAAATCCCTATGATAGGACGTTCCATGGTTTTGAGGTGCCCAGAGATGATGAGAGGTACCCTGAGCTGTTGCTTTACAGGGATTTGGATCCATCAAGGCTCAAAGTTTCAGGAAAGGCCAAATGGGGCGTTTCTGAGTTTTTGTCAGAGGATTTGCTCATGGCATACCGAGAGCCTATGGTTTTGAGGTTGGACAGAATTCCAGAGCCGTGGGAGTACCCAAGATTGCGAGACAGTCAGGAGACGATCTTTCAGCTGGCAAAGCTGTGGGATAGCCATGGTCTCCTTCTTTTGCACCAGGAGGAAACTGAGGAGAGAAGAGACTTTGAGAAGGTGCGCATCTTTAATGCGTACAAGAACGTGGATTGTGATCGTCAGATAGGAGACAGAAGGGGCCGCAATGCAATAGAAGCAGTGGTGAAAGGCCCAAGTAGTTCACTGCCTGCAGGGTCCGATCTCTGTGATCTTGCAATTGACGCTTCCACCCAGCGCCTCTCCATTTCCATCTCAGACCGCAAAGACTACTATCACCAGCTAAAGGTGACAAAGAGGAAGGCAATTTGCAATACTTTGGGTCCTGGGCTACCTAGCTCATGGCTGGAGGAGCTCGATGCCTATGGGGTCTTCCTTTTAGAGTCTGCGAAGAAGAGACGATATGATCGCCTACGAGATGGGGATTTGCTGGGCAGTAAGTTTCAGAGGAGATGCCAGAAGGACCAAGATACGGTCTGGGTAGCTTTCAACAGCGTATTGCAAGGGGACCACTGTGGGGTTGACATTGCAACAGAGGCCCATACCCAACTGCTACAGTCTTATGGCCTTCTTTCTTCTGCCATCCAACTCACTGCAGACAAACCATGGCGCCATGAATCACAGGTTCAAGGTTTGGTGATTGATGATTTCTTTGCAGTTTCAGTGGAGGATAGGAGTGTTCGAGAAGACCAGACTGAGGCGTCAAAGGCCTATACTACTGCTCAGCAAGCGTACAATGATGTGCAGTTGAGCGGCTCCCCCGAAAAGGACGTATGTGGTGCAGATGAGGGAAAGGCCATAGGGGCCTATTTGAACAGCTCTGCCCGTGCCCTGTCCAGGGGTATTTGCACTGTTGGTGCTCCAATTGGGAAGCGTCTCTCACTTGCCACAATCAGTTTGCAGCTAGCCCAATTGTCACATACCACATGCGGTCTGCACAGCTGCGTGGTTGGAGCTTGGGTGTCGATGATGATCTACAGGCGGCCACTGATGTCCATCTTCAATCACTCCTTTAGACTTGTTTCCAATGATGAGGCGGCCATGAGGAACCATGAGGCCATCCATCTTCCAAGACAGGTCGCTCAAGAGATCACTCTGGCAGCCGTTCTTGCCCCTGTCATGATGACAAACATTGCGGCTCCCTATGATGAGTTTATCTACGCATCTGACGCATCAGAATCCAAGGGTGCGTTTTGCAAGGCGGCAGTCTCCAAGCAGGTCCATGAGGTTTTGTTTCGAAGTTGCAGATCCAAGGGAGCATACACAAAGCTCCTCTCCCCAATTCAAGCACTCCTTGTGAAGTTGAATGAATTTGAGGAGACAGGGGAGGAGCCTTTCCAACAACCTCCCATCCGGCCAGGCAGGCCACTTGCTTTTGTGTTTGAATTCCTGGAAGTTTTCTCTGGTGCCAGTCGGGTGACAGAGTTTGTTGCCAGCATGGGCATAGTTTGCGGACCTCCGATAGACATCAGCGTTTCTGAGGAGTTCGATATGAAGCACCCAAGACTGGTCGCTTGGATCAGCCATTTGATCTGCGAGGGCATCCTGAAAGGTGTCCTCTTGGAGCCTCCTTGCACCACTTTCTCAGTGATGAGGAGACCTGCTTTGCGAGATCGGCTTCATCCTTTTGGGTTTGATGTCAACAACCACCAGACAAAAGATGGCAACATCCTGGCACATAGGGCCCTGCAATTGGCCTTTGTTGCAGCGGTGAACGAAGCCATTGCGGTGGTAGAAAAGCCACACTCTTCCAAGATGCGATACCTTCCAGCTTGGGAGATTCTCCTGAGGTTAGCTGCTGCCTCTCTGGTCAGATCTGACTCCTGCCAATTTGGTTCCATCCACAGGAAGAGTTTCAGCTTCCTAGGCATCAATGTTGACCTCAGCCCAATAGCTTTGAGGTGCCAGGGCACCTGCTCCCACGTTCAGATACAGGGGGCCTACACAAAGAGCTCAGCTACTTACGTTCCAAAATTGGCCTATGGTTTGGCTCATTGCATTGCCCAAGGAATCTTCCAGATGCGGCAGTGCGCAAATGAGGAGAGCCCCCAAGCAGCAGAAGGCCTTGAGAATCAGCTTGTCAACGAGGTCATGTTGACATCAACCTGGCAGACTGTGAAGGCCTGGTCATTCAAGGGCCACTCACATATCAACCTCTTGGAGTTGAAGGCAGCTGAGCGCCTGGTTGAGTCCCAAGCCAAAAAGCGTCTCTCTCTACGCTTTGTCTCCATTGTTGATTCAAACGTTTCTCGAGGAGCTCTGGCCAAAGGGAGGTCAGCATCACTGGCGGTGTCTGCAATTCTCCGCAGGATCAACTCAACTCTGGTCGCAGCAGATCTCTATATGGTCAATCCTTTCTGCCCTACCAGACTGAATGTGGCTGACGACCCTACAAGAGACAATGAACTCTGCTCGTCAGTCCGAGGTCTGTCTGCGATTTCCCTGACCAGAGATCAACTTTTTGATCTGGCAACTCTTCCCAAGCTCAGGAGATGGGCTTCCAATTGGGCAAGGCTTATCATCCTCCTCAATTTCCCTTCATCCATCCATTGGCAAGACAGGTCACTCTTCCGCAGATCATCCATCTTCAACCTGCGTCCCAACTTCCACCCTGCTTCCAGTCTGGATTACAGCTGCTTGGATTTCGACAGCACTCTCGGCTACCCAGGTGAAGGTCCTGTCCTCTTCCATGCCGTCATCCTTCTCCTCCTTTGTGGATTTTGGATTTCTTCCAGCATTCTTCCTTGGAATTTCATCTCGTTGGACTTTGGACTTTCTTATGGATTTTCCTCCGGGGTCGGGTGCTGCTGCTTCCTGCTGCCCTCTCGCTGCTGTGTTGTTGGATTGCTGTTAGCGATGCCCGGGCCGATTTCAGCCATGGAACTGGGCCCTATAACTGCAGCCGAAAGGCGAAAAGCTGAAGAGCGAGCAACCAGACCTAGCCTACCTGTTGGTAGGCCTACCCTGGAGGTCACAAGTCGGCTAAGGGAGAGATACTGGAAGAGTTTTTTGGACTGGACGAGAAGCGAAGGTATAGATTTCCTTGCCTTACTTTCTGCATATCACCTTTATGTAGATGAGATAAATGCTGTTCTGATACGCTATGGGCGTACGTTGTACACAGCTGGAAAACCATACACTGTCTATGCCGAGACCATCAATATGCTTAGTGCGAAAAAGCCTGTTATGCGCAGGCAACTGCAAGGAGCATGGGATCTGGCTTTTAGCTGGGTTCAGGCCGAACCGTCTGCACACCACGTGGCGATGCCATGGCAGGTTTTACTTGCCATGGTTACGGTTGCTTTGATGTGGGGCTGGACAGATGTTGCTGGTTGTCTTTCCCTGGGCTGGGGAGCACTACTCCGAGCAGGGGAGATTTTGATGGCCAGGAGGCGTGACCTTTTGCTGCCTAGAGACGTGGATGAAACTATTTGTTTTGCACTACTTGCTATCAATGAGCCGAAGACCCGTCATACAGGTCCTAAGCATCAAGCAGCGAAGCTAGACATACCTGACTTGTTACAAGTTACGGATTTGGCTTTTGGTGACAAAAGCGATGGTGCGAAGCTTTGGGAACAATCAGGGCAAACCCTGCGGCTACGCTTCAAAGAAATACTGAAGGAACTTTGTTTACCTGTTGAGCGTGAATCTGGCATGAAACCCTTGGATGTGGGTTCGCTGAGAGCTGGCGGAGCAACTTGGCACTTGCAAGTGTCAGAGGACGGCGAATATACACGCCGGAAAGGGCGCTGGCTTAGTCTCAAGGTGATGGAGGTGTATGTTCAAGAAACTGCAGCTTTACTTTACTTGAAACGAATTTCATCTGCGGGTCGCCAGAAAGTCATAGCTGTCGCAGGAAAATTTCCTCAGATTTTGGCACAGAGCCTTTCTTTGAAAGCTGCGCATGTCCCCAAGCATGTTTGGTATCAGCTCCACAACACTGAAGACCTTTGGAGGTAGTGGGAAGACTGGGTGCAGCTGCCGATTGATCTTTTCACTCGCAGCCTGTGATGAACCTGGGATATGGAGAGAAAAGGAGAGCGCTTGAACAGTTGAGAACAACTGTGACTGCAATCGATTTGAACCTCAAGGTCTCCCGACCCTACGAGACCCACCCAACGTGTTGTGGAGCTTGGGTGCAGCTGCCGATTGATCTTTTCACTCGCAGCCTGTGATGAACCTGGGATATGGAGAGAAAAGGAGAGCGCTTGAACAGTTGTATAAATATGGGGATTTCTCTATTGTGCTTGGTTTGTTTGCCGGAGGGTAGGTTGGAGTCGGTTTGGGGAGGGGGAATAGTTACTTGGGTACCTGCCAGAACTGGGCACAGACAACCGGAAAAATACTGGATGGTCATGTTCCTAAAATTGTAAAACCCACCGCCAGTTCCCACTCTCCTTGTGATTATCCCCGTCATAAACTGTGGTCGGTAAGTATCCTAGTTGGGGTTGGCCTGAAGATGGGTGCAATAGCAATGCTTCCATCCCCAACTCAGTTGGCTAAAACCCAGGTTTCTGTGGCTGAACCAGTTTTTTGCGTATCTTACTGGAATGCTTTTACGTTGGTCAAATCCACATTTTTGTTGGTCAACCCTTCATCTCCGTTTTCGTTGCTTCAATTCTGGGGATTGTCATCCAAGGGGGTCCAAAACAATCGTCCAGGATGGTTCGGGCCGGGTGCCTTGCTGTAAGACCATCAAATTGGTGGATGTCTCTTGGTGAGATGCGGTCGCTCCAGGAAACATTGAGGCCCATGAGATTTTCCTTTAACTTGGTGTCACCCTTTTGACTGCCAAAAATTTGAACATGAACATGGGTCACCGGCACAAGTTTTGTCACTAAGACATTTGCCCACCAAAGTCACAGTTTAGTTCACCAGCATCAGCTGAGATCATCCTCAGCAAGAGTGGGGTTTGAGTTGGTTCATCCAGTGCTTTTTGCCAAGTGCTGGGTGAGCAACAAAAGCAAGGTTGTAGTGTTACCATTTTAGACCCATATTTTTTTTTATCTGTAGTGGTACTGATAGTAATGACATCAACAAACAACGCCCAACAACAAAACATATGGACCATATCCCGACCGTCCGAACGTTACCAGCCCTAAGGATCCCAGCGTGGAGCAACTGCACACGCAGCTGGTGATCTTGACCACTTGGATGAAACAGCTGCCTGGCGACCGACCCAAGTGGCTATGGGAATCCCCATAGAATGGCCATTTTGATGGGGAAAAATGAATGTAGGATGGTGGAAATTGAGTGATACACCATTCACCATGATAAAAACCATGGGATGGAATCAGAATGGATGTTTCCCAGAATTTGCCAGACAAAACCCATGTGGGGGTTGTGGGCCTGGGCGACCCCAAGTTCTCATCCAAGTTATGGGTTACTTTCAATTGGAAACCCAATGGTGGCAAAGGGGTACCCCAATTTTGGAGACACCCATGTTCGGCATGGCATAATGGCTCCCACAATTTCTGGATGGACATGAAATGCTCGTTCCAGGGAACCAGAAACCACTGTATAAGCATTGATTGTTGCTGCCTTGGTTGCCTGGTACCTTGCAGCCTGCTGGCGGGATTCTCAGGGACACTTGAATTTTGATGATTGGAAATCTCAGATATTCTCAGGTTATGTTAGATTATATCATGAGTTTGGCATATTATTGACCTCAACTGCCCAGGCTAGTGCAGCACGGCCACGATTTCGATTTTTCGCTGGATGACTCGGATGGTACGATCCATGAGCAGCTGCTGTGTTCAAGGGATGGGAGCTGAGGTGTCTGGCATCATTCTACAGAGGCAGATCTGAGATCAATGATTGATTTAAGCAGATCAACTGGTTGGAGGTAGGTGGAGAAACTCATCTTCGAGAGATTTCCAAAGACTTTTGGGTGACTGAAGTGAAGTTTTGATCTTGGGGCGTCTCTCTGCCCAGGTGCTCCCACCAGAGCAATTTATGTTTCAAGCAGTGAATGCTACAAGAAAGTCAAGATTTCACTCATATACTCAAATATCCCAACATCATCCAACATCTATGCTTAGATTTTAGATGTATTTGGATCAACCCGCACTCCAACAGTGACCAGCTAACCAGCTAGGCTCAGCTAGGCAATCTGCCTTTTTGGATGGTTCTTGAACCCAACTTTCGGGCTGGGATGAATGCTTACTGTACTTTTCTTGGGGATGCACCAGAAGTAAGTGCAAGCTGGAGGATGCCACGCGGACCATCCACATCTCCATCTGGATCTGGGTGTCTCTGAGAACGGGGTATACCGATAGCGGTATACACCCTCTAATTGAATCCCATTTTTTTTTTTTATGGCTATTATCATGGGAAAAGTGATGATCAACCAGTGGATTTACCCATCTCCATCTCCATCTCAATGCATGCTACTTGCAGCCATCAGGTTTGCCAACAGCGCAACGTGAGCGCGAGCACTGAAACTCCACAGGCCCAAAAGTCGGCTGTGTTGGCACCCATCCGAAGCAGGTGTCCCAAAATTGAGGGGGTTCCATGCCTCAAACCATTCGTGACATATCATGTAGTAGTTTGCCTTTGATATGTTTCAATAAACAACATAGATGAACTGGTTTTGTTTTTTTTGTTATTGTTGGCGGCTCCAATTTTGGACACAGAAGTGAGATCTTTTAGTGACCTAAGAAATGCAGAAGAACTGCAGTCGTTTCATTCCTAGAATCTATTAGAGATGCTCCCGACTCATCGCGAAGCAGGGCTCAGTTGGGTCCGTGCAAACCACCTATCCCTCCCTATGTTGAAGCCTTCACAGAGCCGTGAGTCGTGGAGGAGGTTGTTCACCAGCGCTTCCTGGGAGACGGCCAGGGAAAAGGTGCAACTTGCTGAGGCCGCTGCAATCTACAATATGCAATTATATATACACACATTATATACTTCCCTGTATGTAGGGATAGGGCAACCTACAAAGATTAAGAGTTTTGTAGAACCAATCTTTTTAGTTATGCTTCAGGCTCGATTTGAGAACCGTGAGCATTTATTTTAAGATGCGTGAGAGAAGCAAGTGAGCGCAACCCTTGTGATTCAGCAAGAAGAGATAAAACTAC
>BGPT01001350.1:113144-135401 GCA_003297045.1 Symbiodinium sp. clade C Y103
TGGCCATGATCATGGCCCCAACAGCGCTGTTACGACCATAGGACAATTTGAAGAAAAAACGCGCCTTCGTGCAGCTGGAGAAGCTGATGCAAGTCAAATTGAAGGCGCCGGCCGATCCGATGCTGCCGGGGGTCCGTCATATTTTAGATGCACATAATGGGGGTGTCTAACGGGGAGAACCCAAAAAAACATCCAACTTGAGAATTTTTTGATGGGAAACCAATGGTCTTGGGGACATGTGCTTGCATGTCATCCGGCACTGATGTGTTTGCGTGCATGCATGCAGACACATGGGGCGAACACGGCATGATGTGTTCATGATTCATTTGGTGTCTCTCCCCAAACTCTCCGTCTCCGAGGACCATGTTTTTTCCTTCCCAAGGATCAAATCACTCAAATGTCCGGCTTGGCAATCCAATTGAACTGGTCGATGATTGCTGATGGACTCCCCCCGCTTTTAGCTATCCGTCGCAGGATTTCAACAAAGGCTGTTCCCTGAATTCGATTCTGACATGTGCTAATTGATTGATATCACAGGAATCAATGGTCAGCCCAGCACTTTTTCAGTTTGAAGAGTGTATCCAAGTAGACAAGGTGATCCACCCCGTCGCAGGTTGCGAGGCAAGAGTTGCAGAACATGGCAGAAGGAAGGTGCCGAGAGCTGGGAGAGGATCCAGGGGGCTGAAAGACTCCGCCAAAGTCATTGGGAAAAAGTGGAAATGAGCATCCCCGCAGCTTGTCCACGTTCACTGTTGGGCACTGGCTCTTGACCTGCAATGATTTTCCATGAGATCATCAATGTCACCGTGTGTCTCCTTGCATGAGATATTTTGGGGCCAGCAACTCATGGATTTAGGACAGAGACTCTTTGGCCAATTGAGCAGTGTTCAAGCCCCCTGTTCGTTGATGATTCTGGGAGGTTGTGTAATATTATGTAATACGATATATCGGGTCAGGCCACTGACCAACCAGCATCTCATGGAATGACGGTCAACCCCAGATGGCTGTGGATCTGGCACTTGTACAGGTACGGCATGGGCGCTTCCAGAACTGTCCAGAGCTCGGACCTGCTGCGACGACAGTTCTGCACTGGAAAAAACAGGGCTGGTGATCAGAACTGTCGTCATCACCACAAGAATCATTTTCATGTTATTCCTCTCTCCATTTCAACATTTTGTTGAATTTTGTATTTTATACGTGTCACATACGTGTTTCTACATTTTGCGTCATTTTGCCATCTATATGTACGTCTACGAGTCTACCATTCATATATTGTAATACATGTATATTATATGTATATTATTATATGTGTGTGTATAATTGTGTATATATATATATATATAGACATATGTATTATGTATATATATATAATATATATGCACATGTATAGTATATTTACATATTTGTATGTGTAATGTACATAGCATACACCAGATATATCCACATGGCACCGAATGGAGACCAGGGGCTCTGACGCCTGCAGCAAATCAGGTCATGGATGCTTCGACGGCCGGAGTGGAGCGGCTGGTTATCGAATAAGGCGAAGCTGGGCACTAGTGAGCCTTGGGGAAGGTTGGACAATTGGATTTTTGGGTAGTGAGTCTTGAAAGTCTTTGGTTTTTAAGGTTTTTCCTCCCAGATTCGCAGGTGTCCTTTGGATTGTTTCCTCTGGATTGTCGCTAAAGTGTGTAGATGTCTTAAGTGAATAGTGGTCGAGAAAGGATTCAAAACCTTCCTACCAGGCTGATCAGAATATGAAAGCCCTGGGTGGGTATGACGTGCCAATTGACATGCCAATAGAACAATGTGGGCCCTTGGGACCACCAACCCGACACTGTCAATGGACAACAGTTGGACAAACAAGAGTGGAAAAAAAAGATGTATATCAAACATGTATTTCAGTGTTATTTCAGAGCAGAATCCAACATGTGTTTAGAGGGCTCCACCCCAGCTGCACCCTTGCAGGCTTCGCCAGAGGACAAAAAATCGATCCATTTGCTGTACAGCCGAGTGAATTCGTGATGCATGAGATTTCACCTACCTGATGCATGCTACACAGAACATGAGAGCTAACAAAGAAGGCTCAGAACGATGTGGACCATTGGATGGTTGAAACTTCCTGCGTTGGACAAGAGAAGTGTACATGATTCCACAACTATGCTTGACAATGTGACGTTCTGCAATTATTTTCCGGCTTGATGTCACTTATCCAAGTGACCATTTGTGCTCGTCAGAAAAATGAGGCGCCGCTGTGCTTGAAATATGGGTGTGAGGAAGTGGTAGGAAACATGACGTCTCATCCATCAGCATTATACAGCAAGTCTAGGATTGGCAAGTACATGTTTGGCGTGTATATTCTCAAACATTTTGCACTTCTTTTGGGCACATCCGAGTGACATGAACCGACCCAACAACAAGGGCTGGAGACAAGTAGTAGATGATTTTGAGTTATGGGTAAGAGAATGTTAGAGATGATAGACGGGTAAGAGAAGGGAGAGGTTGCAATCAGCAATCCATGCTTCATATTGGATTCTAGCTCACTAGATTTGACGGGTTTCAGACTTGGTCTGTTGCATCAGTCGAGATTCTGGCTACCAGCTGTCAAACATCATGGCGATTGCATGCGAAAGGGTGACCAACCAAATGGAAACGGCACGTTCTCGATTGCGGAGCATTCTTTCTCTGTGAGATCCACATCGTTCTATCATCGACTGAGGTACCACAAAGGAATTACGTCGACAGAGAAGTTGCGAACGGGGATTGTAGGCAAATTAGCTAAGTGGCAATGCAATCTAGCGTGAAGGCATGGCTGCTGGATCTACTTGTGCCGAAGACAGACAAACACGCAACAAATCCATACAAATCAAATCCCAACAAACAACCGCCACCAGCTGCATCAGAAATGTTTGGTACAAACCATCCCCGAGTCAAATTGTTGGTCCGCTATCTCCAAACCACCACCAAATTTACCAGAAATGGTTGGCGTAAATCACCCCGAAATTACTTTTTTTCTTATATATCATTATATATCCCATTAGATAGTCATGTTATCACAAAATCGCCATTGGATTACCATTTCAGCGATGTTGGAGGTTTTCCGGTTGCTGGATGGGACCAGTCCAGCCTTCATGCCGCTGAGCTGCAGCAAAGCTCCAGAAGTGCTTCCAGCGCCTTGGCGAGGCGTTTGTGCTCACAACGGAGATCTATGCTGGAAACCAAAAAACATGCACTTTTTCAGAACCATCTTCCGACCCCATCTTTTGATTATTTGTTTGGTAATGGTTGCTATCTTCTGGTTATGGGTCAGATCAACACCCGGAGCCAGTCTGCAGCCTATTGGAGCAACACTGACTGTCTCGCCAACAAGAGGCAAACCATTTCTGTCTCACTGTTTTACAGCCATGAGCATCTCAAGGGCAAAAGCACGCAGAACGTTTACCCTGCGCATGTGAAGGTGTCCCGCCAAGGTGTTTTTTGATGAGAGGCGGAGTGGTTGAGATGGGTCTTCCCAAAACTGATTTGCCTTGACCGTAGCACCGGAGCACTCCTAGCAAAAAAAAGCGGACAATATTCGGACAATGGAAACGCCGTCCTTCCCAGGAAATCCACTGGTGCCATTGGAAACTTGGAGGTGCGCGCAATTGATGTCGGGATGGGTCCCTGTCACAGTCAGTGAATATCCATCTACCAGATTACACAAGTATCAGCCGATTTTGATACAGGACATATGTGACATATTTTGATCACCGGACAAAAAAAGCACCTTCCGAGTGTCCATTTAGAAACCCAAAAAACAATGTTTTGAAGATTTTTGAATCGTGTCACACCCAAATTCGAAAGTTCCGTCATGTGTACACACCGTTTGAATTCATCATGCGTTCCTGAATATATAGGTTGATTCCGCTGAACCACCGTATTGAGAGAAGATCTATGTCCCATGTGCAAGTGTTTTCTGCTGTTTCATGACTGGAACAGGGCAATATCTCCTTGATCGTTTGTCGCAGTTGGTCGCACTTGAAATTGACCTCCCTCCACACAAGTGTTGCCGCAAATTGTGTAGGACACCCAACATGTTTACGTGACATCAGCAACCAGCGGGGAACTATTTGTTTATCAATGTTTTCAAGCATTTATGTTTTTTCAAAAACTAACCATCTATATTTATACACAATCATGTACACATATATATATATATAACCAATTTAGACGGGCAAATTATTGGTTAGTTGTAGTTAGTTGAGGCTTTGTGCCAAATAGTCAACAGCCCACCTTGTTCGCCAACCCACGAACAGCAGTAACCACGTTCATCAGCATCGGCAGCTTTTTCCCATCTCTGTCAGAAGTGCATTGTGTGTGGGGGCAGTTTTGTATGCAAAGACCTTGATCCCAAAATATGATCCATGTAAATCCAGGTAACTCCATTTAAATCCATGTCAGCTTTCCTCAAACGGGTCACCTTACAATTGCAGCAACATGAGCCGCCCCTCCGATGTCCTTGCTTGGTGCATGCCGTGCCTACCTCAGCGGCAGTCCGAGAGGCCCAAGATCAAGCTGATGACCCTGCACCAGGAGATCTGGAGAAAGATCTTGGCGCAACTTGAGGCGATCGACTTGGCGACCTTGTGTCAAGTGACCAAAGAGTTGCATCAAGAAATCTGCAGCAAAAGGTCAGGGTCTTTGGGAAAAGGGCAAACACATGCAAAAACGGTGAATTGGAATCTCAAGGAATATCAATAATATCATTGGAGATGACAGTAGTCAATAGTTGGACTGACATTGCGGTTGGACTGATTTTTATGTGCTACTGTAAAGAGTCCGCTTGGGGTTTTAAGCATTACATCAATTGGTTATGGGACGAAATCCTTGCACCGTTAATCGACAGTTCAGCGAGTTTGGAACGAAATAGGGCCAACCCTCTTCAGGTTGGTGAAAGCGCTTGGCTTGCACGCTCTGCACATCTTGGATGCACCCTTCATGAGCTTCGCTTGGTTGGGCGCTGGTCGCTTGGCTTCGGGTGAAGATGGCTGGGAGACTCTACTGGGGTCCCTTGCTCTGGCGAATCTGCCCCGAAGCCGCTGGATGTTGGAAGTGCTGAGCCTCAACAGTTTGCTCTCTGTGGGTGTGTCCCATGAGGCCATGAAATCCAACGCGTTGTTGGGATCCAACAGCTGTGATTCCTGGGGCTGGGAATTTTCACCCAAGGGCTGGGTCGAAACTATCAGCTCCCAACAATTGAAATCTCAAAGCCGACAGCTTCAACCGGGGCTGTTGGGCCATGGCCAGCGGATGATTTTAGTTTTCCACCTCCGGCCACTCGGCAATGGAGCCGGGGCCCTCTTGGAGTTGGCTGTTTTGAGCTTCAACGGCTCCTGGCATTGGCTGGATCTTGGATTGAGGCATGAGCTGCCCGCACTGACAGGGCTGAGACCAGCGGTGTCGGTGGATCTGGGGGCAGCAGTTCGCGTTCTGTCCAGTGAAGTCTTTCTGGATAGCGGCTGCTAAAGTGGCGATTTCTGACTGGTTGGCCAAAGATGGAAACAGTGATGTGAAGGATGCGCTTCCAGGAAAGTTTGTGACTGTTCGATCGCGTTTGGTAATCCAACAATATCCAACATAGAAATTTGAGACCCCAGCTAATGAGCGGAAAATGATTAATGTGTAAATGGGGATTCACGGGATTCACGACTACTAGAGGACAACAGAGAAGAGCCATGAACCTGTAGTTGGGGATGAATTCGCACCGCCTTTTTCTCTTGAAGTTAGGGATTGTTTGTTGTTGGGATAACCACAGTACTGCACCCCATAAGCGAAATCCAGCTAGATTTTGATCTCCTGCCATTGGCTGGATCTTGGATTGAGGCGCTATGAGCTGCCCATCGGTGGATCCAGTGAAGCCTTTCTGGATAGCAGGGCGATTTCTGAATGGTTGGCCACCGACGAAGAAAATGATGCGAAGGATTAGCTTACTGAACAGCTTATGAATTATGAATGTTTGATCCCGTCTGGTAATCCATGGAAATTTGAGATCCCAATTACTGATGGGAAACTTCTGAATGAATGGGTGTACAAGGGGGACTCGCCAATACAAGAGGATAGCATGTGTGCATTGCGCAATGCATGGTGTCCACTGCCTATCAGTCTTCAACCCTTCTTCATTTGGAGAGCAAGCCAGGATAGTCTCTCTCACGGTGTGTTTTGAAATCTGGTTTGCAAGCAGCCACCCAAATTATTCACGTGTAAAGGATTGAAGGAGCGGAAGCCATATTGATGGCACGGTATGCCCCAGTTTTTGGTCATACCCATGTACTCTCTCCATCAAACTCAAGCTGGACTATGCTGGACTTACATATTTGAGGAAGTCATTGAAGTGACATTTATAGTTCAGTCAGGTTTTTTTGCGATATTCAGATCAGTTTGATAGTTTCAAACTGTTTTTTACTGGACATGTTTGACATTTTCATGCCTGTCAGTTTCATGAAGGGTCTCCGGCAACAGGCTGTGTTTTACATCGTGTGTTGCGGACCAGTGCAACGATTTCTTCAGCTTGTCCAAAGCAAATTGGCCGTCATTTGCCTCACCTCATAGCTGGAGACAACACGTGAGTTGATACTTGGTGTGGTGATTGCATGTGATTGCCATGGTAGGGCTAGTTGGACCTGGGTGCAGAGAAGAGCCATGAATCTGTTGGAAATGAGTTTGCATTGCCTCTTCCTCGTGAAGTTAGGGATTGTTTGTTGTTGGGATAGCCGCATTACTGTACCCCGTAGGCAAGATCCAGCTGATTTTTGATTGAGGACGTCTTTACATGCATCCTTCAAGAGAGGAAGTTGCCACAGTCCTGACATTTCTGTGGACATGTTTCAAGTAGAAGATCCCAACGTCTAGACAAGGATCACAAGGGATAGCCACAGAATCCCAGAAACAACTCGCAGCAATCAAGCTCTTCCTCCCATGCAGCTGGTGCCATGGCAATGGCTTCTGATTCCATGGCTGCCATTGGTTGTAGGTGGAACTGCTGCTGGGATGTTTGTCGTGCCAGGTGACGAACAATTAATCTCCATTGTTGGAAGATGTCACTGCAAAAGTTTCTGGGACTCCCTCCTTCTGAACAGAAAGAATCATTAAAAAATGCCAAGATCTACTACAGTCATCCAACTCAACCGTTTCTGGAACCATTTCTGGTGCATTTTTGTGTCCAAGCCAAGCATCTTGAGCTTCCGCTGCTGTCTTGGACCAGCGACAGCGAACATTCACAACAGCAGCATGTACTTCTGCACCGAAGGCTCAAGTTCTTTTGGTATCTGTCGGGTTGCGTGGAAGTTGATCCGGGACTGAATGTGAGTGGTGTATTCAAAGGATTGCCAGTTCGTTCGTTCCCTTGTTTGGGGTACCCAGGTTGATAAGTTGTTCAATTTGCAAGCACCGCACAGATGCTGATTCCACAAGTGTCTTGAACATTCTTGAAATGCTAGAAGATTCTGCAGCATTTTGATGTGCCAACAGCACAGACAGAGTGCTTCTGAGAAGAGGTTCCGCATTGTTTTCGCATTGGTTCGGCATTTGCGTATGTTGCCTCCTGAGCCATGAGGGCTGTGCGGGTTTTGCTCATTGTCACGGTGGTTGGTGGCTATCAGGTGCCCTCTGACGAGGGAATGTTAAAATATAGAACTGAAGTGCTGCGATCACAGGTTGAGAGGTCAGTTACTTCAGGTTTTAATCGTGATAACACATGATTGATTAGACTGTTTCCTGTGGATGTAGGTGACTTGTTGTCGATGATTAAATATATTGAACGCTTGCAGGAATCCACTAGTTCTATCACATTCCCACGCGGCAGGTGTTAGCAATTCTCGGCCATATTCCAAACATCAGACCCAGAATCAAAATTTTGAACGGCCCCAGACGGCAGGGGTTTGATACTCTGCATGTGTTGCACAGGATGGGGAGAGGCAAGTACATTTGAGGCCGCTGCAGGGTGGCAGGTGGTTAATCCGAACATTTAGAGGACATAATCCTATACCCCTGCCTTTTTAGTTCTTTTTTATCCGTGGGACGGGATTATTGCATTCACCCAACAACGATGGTTGAATTTGTACACCACAGGCCTCATCAGACGGCAGAACTGGGATGAAATGGGACATCAACAGGGACTGCTTGAAGACTCACATGGAACATGAATATCCTTGAAACTAGTGGCCCTCAGAAGCTCCATCACAAAATGGATTTGCCTGAGCATGTGGTAATTACTGAACATCTACATAGTGGAGTAACACCCAAATACACGATGTTTGTTACATGTCTATGTCTATGTGTATGTCTATGTGTATAATATCCTTCTATATCTCATTCTCTCCCCACTCAATCCTCAAAAGACCACTAGATCGTAAATCGTACCCCGTAAAATTGGTCATATCCAATAATAATGTGATATACCAAACCCGGAAATCTTGGGTTTGTGTCAAGCCCTTTGAAGCTTTCTTCACAGGGCTTCGGCAAAGACCTTGCCCAGCAAACAGGTGGCGGTTGGATGGTGTTTGGGTGCAAGACAGATGTCATTGTTGGGCCACAATGGATACAAAGATGATACCGAGGTGGAAAGATATGTAAAGATTTCCTGATTTTCTGTTGGGAGTTCAGATCTTTGTCTTTGGCCGACGTCCAGATTCTTTCGCTCAAACCTTCAAACACTTTTTCATGCCCTTGTTCTTTCCATAATTTTCCATCGTTCCAGCACTGGTGTGTGCAAACATTGGCCAGGGTTTTGTGGCATCAGATTCACCTCTGCAACTAGAGCCAACCACACTGACAAAGATGGATCAAGTGTCAATAGGGATGAATTCCCGGAGAGACCTGGTTGGTTACATTCGTCACTATGCAATTATACATATTTCAAAGTTGACATCCACTTTGTTACATCATAAAACGTATAGGTATTGTTTCTCTTGCAAGCAACCTGGCCACGGCATCAGCCCCGTGTTGCCCTACTTTTCTCCTGCCCAGCGCGCCTGCGGAGGTGATTTTTTTTCGGCACTGCGTCCGGTCCACCAATCGCCAGGCTGGTGAATCCACTGGAAACCACGGCGGATGCGGTCGGACATAGATGTGTTGGGCCACATGATTTTGATATGAACATTGCGGCTAGCATAGCAGTAGATGTGTGATACGTGAAACCAGTATATTGCCAAGACGTACAAACATTTATTTCCGTTGCTCTGTCTCATCTCTGCGAGTTCATCCTGACCTTCTTGCGCATGGTCTACGGATCTGTTTTTTTCATGGAAATTCCAAACCCGTACTTTGTTTAAGTTCGTTTATCCGCTCAACTTGACCATGACATGTTTCTTTTTCGGGTCGCCCCCCCGTTTGATGGGGATGATGGTGTCTTCCTGGCGACACAGGTGAAAGGCGTCGATGGTTTCAGCTCTGCGGAGAACTTTACGACGCCTGATCACCGAATGGTGCGATCTGTGCCATGGGCATACGCTGTGAATCATGATGAAACTACTGTGTCCCATGTTGTGTTGATGTGTTCCAGATCCTAGTCCTAGCCCAAGTCCATGCTGCCAACAACACGAGTATTCAAGGACAAGAGAGGCAGAAAGAACGAAGTATGTCTTATTTCCATCAGGGTACATATATCAGGGCTCACTGAGAATGAGGGGCCCTTGAGAATCCCAAAAGATCCCAATGATACGACTTGGCCCTGTGGCAGTGATGGACCAGGTCTTATCAAGTCCCAGTCAAATAGCAGGGCTGGTGACCCATGGTTAGAGCCCCAGGGTTCAAAACGTCAGCGGGTCTCTGGACAAGGTTGCAATCAATTCATTGCTTCTGGGGATCCTAATGGATCTTGATGGTATCACATCCGAATATGTGTATGAATAAAGCGTGGGTATCATCTTTGAACGAGTCCTAATGGTATCATGTCGGAGTTTCCCCAATTGGTCAAGACCCCCCACAAACAAGAGGTTAGAGAGGTGAACATCCCAAGTCTTCATTTGTTCTGTTCTGGCATCAACATCCCAACAAAATACACAGTATCCGTTCGTGTCCATGTATGTCGATTTTTTGGAATCTCTGCCTATCATTCTCTACTCCCTTCCCCCGAATATGGTAAACAATGGTAAACAATTATTGATGATGCCCCTTCAAAATGAATAGATCCAGTACAAGACTCAGGGTTTCTGGGATAACTGAGCAACTTTCAGGGTAGACATCGCCAGTGTGTCCAGGAACCGGTCCCTGCCCAACTGGCAGACGCCGGAGCGGTGGTGCACCGCGCAAGGGGCAGAGATGATGGAGACCTGGCGGATGAAACAAAAACAATCTTGGTTTTGGCAAAATTGGGGGATAATTTGTGACAATATCAATATTTGGGTTGACAGTCAACATGTGTTGTTTTTCAGCTCATACGCGAGGGATGATTGGTTGAGATGATTCATATTTTTTTGGATGGGTCAAAACCACCAACCAGAGATGGTATTTTGTGTCAGAGTAGTAGAATAGAAGAGGAGCCAACATTGTCGAGCAAACACCGCGCCTTCTCCATGGTAGGGGGTAAGACCCCAAAATTGATGGAGATGTGGAACTCCCAAATTGACCTTCCAAAATGACGAGACATCATCCGGGAAATGCATTTGAATTGGGCCTGGTTTGCTGATGGGTTGTTATCCAGGGCAGGGTGGATTCAAGGAACACACCGGCAAGTGGTTGGCAGCTACCCGGTTTCCTTCCATCACCTCCAAGACTCTTCAAATGATCCTTGGCAGTACGGCAAATGGGCGCACCACATCAGGATGCCATGAGCCTGTTCTATGGCGGCATATCCAAGAAGAGGGACCCTCAGCCTACCGTGGTTCACAGAGTGTTGTGGCTAGTGACGATTTTGTTGTTTCATCTATGTATATTAGTCATATGAAACGCATTGAAATGCTGTGAAATGTAAGATGATGTATATAATTGTTGGCAAGTATGGTTGGATTGGTAAATGCTGGACCAACCAATGACTCCCCCAAAGTGGCTAGATGTCTCTCCCAACATTTACCCTGAAACATCTCATCATCCCATCAGGGTCATCCCAGGATCTCAGATCTCATGAACCGCGATGCTACCTCTGCGAATCATTTGCTGCAAGGTCTGGCCAGAAAAGATCCTCAGCTGGTAGACCTGGCACGGCGTGGGGTGGCAGACAATCCCAAGGGCCCCAACCAAATTGGGACTAGAATATACTAGAAATGACATTATTTGGATCCCATTCTCCAAAAAGGGTCTGGCAGATTCCACCCATTCCTTTAACATAGGGATATAGGGGCGTAAAAACTCATCAAAATTCATCCTTTTGTTCAGGAATCCTATGGTTCTGCGGGTTCCATTTGGAGAAACACCCCAGTGGGACCATTGGTTGAGGCTGTTGAGAGGGCTGACCGCCCTTCTTTCCACAAGACTTTACACACGTCAACCTCTCTAGCCTAGCCCAAAAATGGGGAAAGTGAGATTAAAAGACGACGTGATGGGTCCAAAGAAATGAGTGAAATTGAAGACTTGCTGGGACCACGCTTTCAACCACAGTTGGTCACTATTTGCTTCATTGCGCAGGCAATTCATGGGGACAGCTTGAAGTTGAACGGGAAGCCTCAAATGTCAAAGGGCGATGGTAAAATCATGCTTCAATCAGGATGTTTCCAACATGGGATACGCAATGGAAAGACATGGGTAGAGCATGAATTTTGCGTGTAGCAGCGTGTGCGCTCAGAACGAGACCTATGACTTCACAGCCGCTTGGTATATATTGACATATTGGCAGACATATCCAACTTAATCCAAATTCCATGTAAATGTAAACTTGAACCATCCAAAATTCGCCAGAGGACTAAAATACCTCAGGTGCAGTTTCTGCCTCACCTGTTCCACTCCTTCGGGTATGGCAGAACTCTATGCACCTGGGCCTTGATAGTTGAAGAGCCGCTATGACCCTGACCTAACATGTAGCGCGGGGGGAAGAGTCACAGTGTTTGAGAATTTTAAAGACTAATGCTGCACTATGCCTCAGAAGAATCATCAGATATATAACACTATAGAACCGATCCAAAAATGAAAGGGTGCCAGAGATATTTGTAATATCTCACAGAAGAGGCAGTCCACCGAAAGGATGGACGCTTTTTCACTCCCAGCTTCAGAGGTGCGCCTAATTCGACCCTGGTGAAGAAGGAGTCCGCAGAGTTGTTGCTCTCCGCCACGATGCCTATGGGTGTTGGACGGCTTGAGCACATGAACACCACCAGGTGTGCCAGTGAAAGTGGGTCCAGTCCAGGCTTTGGTCGTCTCAGTGTCTAGTTTTGGATGCAAAAGCGATAGGTTGAAAAATGAATGAACACACGTTTCCAGAGACCGAGCCCAAAATGTGTGAAACACCAAAGAAACCGTTAGTTGGACTGTAAGATGCAATAGATATTGAAGATTCATGAAAATTGGACATGATTCTTTTTGGCATCCCGGTTGGGATGACCATCCACATCGACCTCCTCACTGTTATTGCACATTTGTTGGCCCTGCTATGGCAGGTATCGCGAGGCCCTCCGGACCTTGGAAACTTTCGTAGGACATGGCGAAGCAGGTCCCCTGGAGGCGTGACAAAAAGCCGATTTTTTGCAGCAAACCATCCTATTTTATCCTGTTGTTTGGGTACCTAATTCTTGGATCAAGAATTCGAGGCCGATATGTATAAAATTGATCAAAATTGTATAAGGACATCACGTTTCCAATTTGGAACACTTGATATGGAAATGGATCAAAATGGGTGTCCAGAAAACTTTGACGGTCGAGGTTGGGTTATCTAAATCTGTGGAGTCGGGAATTGCACGCAGATTTGGACAGCTTCGTGGCTTAAATTGCCATCGCCAATCACAGCTGGGATTCCTTGACCGTCCTAGATCTTTGGGACTTGTTTTGTTTCATCCTGGCAAGACATGTTCAAGAGTTTTACTGCGGGTTTGATAACAAATCTGAGGAAAAGCAATTTTGGTTTGCTTTTTGGGGCCCTGTGGTTCCCAAATGCTGACCCACAACACGACTCAGATTATTGTATAATACTCAAGAACACCCAAGATATCCCAAGATAGTCAGCAAATCCAACACAATCAGATCAGTTTGGGATAGTTTGGGCTTGGAATCAGCTGCTCAAAGCGCTACCAGCCTTGTTACAGGACTTGCCTGTGCCTTCGGTGTCAGCAGATGGAAGTGTGAAACTTGGTGGCGCCAGTGTCATGAGACGCTCGGCATTTGATGACGCCTCCAGCAAAACTGATGGCCAACCTCTCACAAATCAGTGGAAGTGAATAGTAATGGTACTGGGACAATAGTAATGATAAATTATCCAATTTAAATGGGAATGCAGCTTTACAGTCAAGGGTCAAAGTCGTACTTGTAGCGAGTTTTTGGTTTTGCTTTCATACAGTTGGGCGAAGCTCTCGGGGGGGTGTCATGGCAATTGTGGCTGTGCCTAGCGAAAATATAAACAATAAGGAAATAATAATCGGGAATAAATAGGGAAATACTGGGGACATGATAGGGAAGTATTATGGAAATCATTGGGAAATAATGGAGAAATCATAGAAACATAATGAGGAAATAATTCGGAAATCATGGGCAAATAATGGGGAACTAATAGGGAAACAATAGGGAAACATATTTGGCAAACAATGAGAAAATAATCGAGAAATAATGGAAAATATAAGTAAATAATCCGGAAATGATAGGGAAATGGTGGGAAAAAATTAAACAATAGTAAAATAGTAGGGAAATCATCGGGAAATAGTAGGGAAATAATCGGGAAACAATGGGGAAATAATAAGGACATATAAGGAAATACAGGAATAATGGGAAAATAATAGGACAATAATAGGGAAATAATCGGGAAGCAATCCAGAAAAAATAGGGAAATAACATGGGAAATAATTGGGACATAATAGGAAATAATCGGGAAATTATGAAAATAATGGGAACACAAACAGGAAATAATCGGGAAACAATAGGAGAATAATGAAAACAAATAGGGAAATAATATGGAAATAATCAGGAAATAATCGGTAAATAATGGAAAAAATAAGGAAAATAATCGGGAAATTATGAGAAAAACAACGAAATAATAGGAAGATAATAAGGTGGATAATCGGGAAATAATCCAGATATAATAGGTACATAGTAGGGAAATAATCCAGAAATGATGGGAACAATGGGAAAATAGTAAGGAAACAATCTGGAAATAATAGTGGAGTTAGTAGAAAAATAATCGGGAAAGAATTGGGAAATAATAGGGAAATAATCGGTAAATAATTTATGCATATGTACACACTTGCTGTACGATATATAACACATACTTGATGGATAAAGGTTTTGATGGTCGCATAGGTTTCATACATTTACAATATACATCATTATATATCATTTCTTGCATATGTACACACTTGCTGTACGATAGATGACACATACTTGATGGCTAAAGCTTTTGATGGCCGCATAGGTTTCATACATTTACAATATACATCATTATATATCATTTCTTGCATATGTACACACTTGCTGTACGATATATATAACACATACTTGATGGATAAAGGTTTTGATGGTCGCATAGGTTTCATACGTTTACAATATACATCATTATATATCATTTTATGCATATGTACACACTTGCTGTACGATAGATGACACATACTTGATGGCTAAAGCTTTTGATGGCCGCACAGGTTTATGCACATGTACACACTTGCTGTACGATATATAACACATACTTGATGGATAAAGGTGTTGATGTGATACACACGTTTGTTGATTTTGACATTCAATTATGGTGTTTACATTACAGTACAGTAAAGGTATTGGGTTGGTATGTGTGCCTTTTTGTATTCAGAATGTTGTGGTTTTTGGTTTCTTATATTTTTGAATAATCACCAGTTTTTTCGAAATTGGTTGATTTTGTTCCATCTTGTTGGTTGAGGCATGCCGTTGAGAGTTGAGATCAGTTCCCTCAAAGCAGTGTTGGAATCGGAGCGAGCGCAGCTGGACTCTGTTCTGCGAGAGGCAAAATTGTTCGCCAATCGAAAATACGATTTTTTCTGCAATGGTTGGGTATACCGGCGGCTACCGGGATGCGACATGATCATCCCCTTGTCGGAAATATTCCCGTTGGCGTGCCGCGGGAAAGGATCTCCACCCGTCCAGGTTCAACGCCTGCAAGATGAGCTTCAGAAAGCACGAGCCGCCGCAGCTGATTTGGAGGCGTCCCAAGGGTCTGGCAATGGTTTCAATTTCAAAGAGGTATGGTGAGCATTTTGGGTGAGTTGCGGACCTTTGTTTGCAGAATTTGTATATGGGAAACCAATTAGTTCAAACCAGTTGGGCAAACCAGATTTGTCGGGTGTTTTTGAGAGGAGGTGATCACAACATCCAACGGCCCGGAGGGGCCAAACCGTAACGGCGCCGCCGCGAGGAAGGCCCTGAAGACCCGGTAGACAAGCTTGTCCACGAGGTAGGCCTGCTTAGCCTTGTGGATGACGTCCGGCTGAGCTGTTGACCAATTCCAGGAAATGCGTAGAAGCGGTTTGACCTATGGAGAAGCTTTCGCGAAGCTGCTGACTGAAGAGGAGGCCTGGTTAGCAGCCAGCTGATTTTAGCAGCCAAACTTCTTCGCCAAAACTGTGAGAACCGTGAGAATGTTGCAGAACTGTGAGGCCAACGATAGCTGTGAGCACCTTGAGGCGAATGTTGCAGAGCATCTTGAGATCCTTGGCCTCACTGAGATGCCGACCGCCGCAAAGTTGCGAGCAACGTACCGAACATTGGCCAAGCAGTACCACCTAGACGCTTGGCAATGATTGGGTTTTCATCTTGGCAAAATGAAAATATAGTTTGACTATGTTTGACTGCTCCTGAAACAATAATGCATTCAAATTCCAATTCGATTTCTAAGGATAAAAACGGGTCCCCACGTGCGTCAGAAGTTTTCAAGAGGATACTTTCAGCCTATGAAGCCCTTCTTCGTGTTGCAAGGCGCAGCAACATGCAGCAACACCATGCCACTGTCTCCTTACATTCTCATCGGTTGGACTGCTTCACTGACTTCGGTTGATCCAGGTGAGAATGGATCGGCGACCGTTGTGGCAGAAAAAAAGGTTTTCCTTCGAGAACGAATGGTTTAATGTCACGCAACCCAACCTGCGTTGCAGTCACGAATTCAGTCCCAAAGTGTCCAATATCTGACATATGTTGTAAAGTTCGAGAACGTTAGAGTTTTCTGCACACAAACGCTATCCAAGAGGCAACGTATAGGCAAAACATGCATGCCTTGAAACACCTCCTCCGAGACACCTGCTTTTCAAGAGATCAGCGGCGGTTTCAAGAGATTTGGGGAGACCATTAGTGCACCATATTCGAATCACTTTGGACGTTCACAACATGTTATCAAAAAAGCTGTCATTGGACACGTAGCTATATATTGCTTACATTGCCACGTAATTATGCAAATATATCACACATGGAGCATCAGGGATTGCATCTTCAGAGTGTTTTTGGGCTCAAACATTTTCCCACGCGATGGCCCTTTCCCAGGTGACAGCATGTGCTTGGAGTTGAACGGCTGTTGGTTGCTTGTTGTTCTTTCTGGTTTCAGGCATTTTATTGTGTTGATTTGTTTTTTACCTGACCAAACATTTGTTTGCAGGTGCATTCCCTTGCCGTTCCCAAAGGCCCGGCTCGATATCATGCATTCTACGTTTCTTTCTGAAGTGAGGAAAGCACCTCACTGCATTACTGACACGTGTGCTGACACCCCCCCGCAGGCCTTGTCGGTCTGTCAGGATTTCATGCTCAGTCTTTTGTTGTGAATCGGGAAATAACAGGGAAATAATGGGAAATAATCGAGACATAATTCAGAAATAATGGAAAACATAATGATAGGGAAATAATCGGAAAATAATAGGGAAACGAGGAAAAAAATAAGGAAGTAATGGGGAGATAATAGGGAAATAATGGGGAAATAAAGAGGAAATAATGGGGAAATATGGGGAAATAAGGGGGAAATAATTGGAAATAATCGGGAAATAAAAAGGAAATGACATGATGGGAAAATAAATGGAAAATGATGGGAAATAGTAATATAAATAATAAGAAAGTAATAGGGAAATAATCGGGAAATACTAGGGGATCAATGGGAAAATAATCGGGAAATAATAGGAACAATAATAGGGAAATAATCGGGAAATAGTAAGGAAGTAATGATAAGGAAAATAAAAAGGAAATAATGGGAAAATAACCGAAGGAGAAAGTCAGAAGATGAAGAAAGTCAGAAGAGAGAAGATAAGAGATGAGAAAGTCAGAAGAGAAGAGATGCAGGTGTGCGAAAAGGTAGGAAAGTCGCGACACATTGTGTTTTTTCCAATGTTTCATACATATACATACATATACATACACATACATACATATACAAACATGAACATACAAAGACATACGTAGACATACATATACATACATATACATATACATATACATGTACATATACATATACATATACATATGCATATACATATTCATATACATACAGATACATACACATTCATACATATACATACATATACGTACATATACATACATTTACATACATAGACATATATAGACATACATATACATACATATACATACACATACATACACATACATACTCATACATATACGTACATACATACACATACATACACATACATATACGTACATATACGTACATATACATATACATATACATATACATATACATATACATATACATATACATATACATATACATATACATATACATATACATATACATACAGATACATACAGATACATACATATACATACATATACATACATATACAGACATAGACATACATAGACATACATATACATACATATACATACATATACATACATATACATACAAATACATACAAATACATTCATACACATGTGTCAGTGGATGCAGATACTTTTTTTTGCCCGATTGGGCCTAGTCCCCCAGTCATCATACCTCTCAGTTATATGTCCCACATTTTTTCAACATTTTTTGGGGGCACAGCCGCGCAGCCAGGTCCACTACCCGGCCAGAGAATTGATCTTCCGGCGAGGCGCCGAGGGTCACGCTGTGTTTTTCTGGTGGCCCAGCATCTGGCCCTGTCCTGACGCCAGGCCCTTTATGGGCGCGCGCATCTGTGTGGTGGCCCAACTGGGACTTGCTTTCTTATGGCAACCTCTTTTTAGCGATCAATTACCCCTTGAAAAAAGTCTTGAAACATCGCCCTACCTCTACTGCATCAGCCACTTCAAGATTGTCGATCTCTGTCTGCTAGGCTCCATTCTGGAGCAGCTTAAAAAAAAAAGGGCTATGGGCACCATTCTTCACAAAGACCCTGAACAAATTTTTCAGAATTCAGTGTTCCTATCACAGCAACCAGTGATCTACCATTGATCATGGCTATTGTTGACCAACCTGAGTGGCTCCCCAGTAGCTTCAACATGATGGGTTTACCCTTCTGGCAATCAAACATGGCAATGCAAAGTCCTCTCTAAATGGAAGTTTATAGCTGGGAAAATCATGGAAGTCAATGGGGAACATTCAACAAGCCACGTTTGATTGCCGGAGGCCAAGCTTATTGCAACTTTGGGAATGATTCGAATTTGCTGAAATAATTCGGAAAGCTATTGCATTCCCATATTCCAATGATGGAATAATTTGATCATGCACAACACAGCCAGCTATGTCCTCAGGCAGCGTATCGTCGCTTCCAGGGTACTGTGACCTTCGCCCATCCCAAGGACAGAGACCGTGGTTTGGGCATGGGCTACCAATTTATGACCATGAAATCATACGGAAAGTGGACAATTAGGTTTTACCCTCTGGTAAACTAACATAACTAATCCACTATAAATGGCCATTTTCAATAGCTATGTTAAATTACCAGAGGGTAGGTTTTACAGATTTTGCGTGATTGTTCAAAGCGATTTGCTCAGGGGTGATGGACGTTCATCCCGGGAATCTCTGTGGTGGAGGTAGCATGGCAACATTTTGCTGAGCATTCCAGATTGAGATGTAGCAGTTGGCCAGAAAATAGAAAGTCATGTCCGAGTCCTAGTAATTATTTTGTAACTTCATAGATTTATGGGGTAAACACGGTAACCCCATTCCAACACCATAGCAGCTATTACGTTTCGATTGTTTCCTGGTTTGCTATAGAAATTATGATCTCAATTTGTCCCATGAAGCATTGAACCCAGCTGTTCTCATGGCTTTTGGCAAATCATTTGAGCACTACAGAAGAACATCCTACATAACCATCCTGCATTGTCAGATAGAACACTTGCAGCAGTGTTGTTCTGTAGGACTTTTGATGGTTGCCCCTCTAACCATCCTACATTGTCCTCCCGTTTCGCAGGAATCGCGTGGTCTGGAGCTCAGAAAAAGCACACAGAAGATGGAATTGATCAAGAGTGTCCCTGACCACTCTTGTTTGCGCTTGAAACGTGTGCATCAGTGTGCATCGGTGTGCATGTTCTGTGATGTGAAAAGAGTCCGACTTCGAAGAATGTCACGTAGTACAAAGGAGACCATCGTTTGATCAATGCTGGGGGTTTCCCCATTTCAAGAAAACCCGGGAATGTTTGTAGTCACCCCAGCGGCAGCTTGCAAGCCACGCAGGCACTGGAGTTGCAACATGTTGAAGGTGTTGGTAACTTCCATCCCAATCCATATTCATTATCATTTCATATCATTTATTCATTATCATCTCATATCATTTGTACTTAAACATAGTGTCAAAAAACATGAATCTGAATATGTTGAAGGTGTTTACAACATTCCTATCATTCGCCAACATTTTCTCAAACCTCCAGCGATTTTGAGGCAGTTCCAAGGAGCTCTCCAGGGAAATTGGGATTTCAACAGCAAATGGGGAAGACACCTAGAAATTTGGATTGTCCGAGAATTCATAGCTTAACCGGCCAAAATCGCGATAGGATCCAGAAAGAATTAGGAGTTTTACCAACCCTAATTTGGATTTATCAAGCACAAATTAGGAGTTTAACCGGCCAAAATTGGGAGTGACCCAGCAAAATAGGGGTTGAACAGGATAAAACTGAGATTTAATCCATAGTTATGAAGTATACTTTTTTTGATTGACTTCGCCAAGCAAAATTGTTGATGTCACTAGCCCTTCTCTTCTTCTTCCATGGCCAGTGACCCCAGGTGCAGAGTGTGCTTCGAGGNTGTCACTAGCCCTTCTCTTCTTCTTCCATGGCCAGTGACCCCAGGTGCAGAGTGTGCTTCGAGGTTATTTGGCGAAGGCTCGGTCCTGTGATCAGGCTTGCTCCAACGAGGTAAACATTGGTGCTGTGATTTATTTTCCATTGCAGTTTTCTAGATGTTATAGATATGCTGTTTTCTAGATTTTGGATGATATTGGGTTGTTAAATGTTGGTATAATACATTTTGATAATGTTGAAAAATGGGACAAGTTATAGATAGTTATATGACTGTTATATGGGATTATAATCATTGTAACAATACCGGCAAACACCGCGATTTGCCCGCGCCTCTCCGCGGCAATGTGTTGGGAAGCCAAAAAACATGGTGTTTGTGGGACTTTTAAGTAACATCGTTACTTGTACGTCTTATGTTACAGGGCACACTATAGGGACCTGTGCGCGCTTCTTGTACACCATCATAACAATGATCATCCTATGATGATCATCATCACAAAACTCTCAACCCTAAAACCCCAACCCCTAAAACCCTAAACCCTTACGCAAGAAAACCCTAAAACCCACAAACTTTAAACCCAAGATGTGCCACAAAAGGGTGTGGGCAAAACAGTGTCTTTGCGATAATACTGCATGTAAACTACGGTTTTTGTTGTTGGTTTGGAATCCCTTCCCCCCCAGATTCACATCTTCGGGACCATGCAACTGGGATGTTTTCTGAACCGGGGATTTGATGAAAAACCGTAGACCCAGCTCTTGGAGGGGAAGAATCTTTAGACTAAGCCAATATGTTCGGATTTCAATGGTTTGGGGTGACTATATTCATCCCATCTTGACCATGGCACCCAGTTGGGGAGATAAAAGGTGACAGATCAAAGTGCTGGCTGCACGACCGACTTTGGATTTTGCTGTGACCGACTTAAAACACGCCTTCCAGACATCGACAGTTCGAAAGTCAGAAATTCATTGAAGACACAGCTGATATCCCAGGAATGTTGTTGCATTTTGTCCCAGTTTCGAGAGAAATGGATGAGTTTTTCTGGAAACATGGCCGTTTCCATGCACTCGCACTCAGGAGGGCCTGCAACTTTTGCGGTGGGAGGCGCAGGGGATGTCCCATGTCCCGGAATTGTTGGTATGTTCAGGAAATAGTCCAGCAAGAGCGTGCAATAGAGGGAAGATATAACATGATACAAAAATATCACCATATAAGTAGCAGGATATCGGATATAGGTACTTCAAACATTGAGGCCCCTCAAATCCTGCAAATGGTCCATTTGAGCCATTTGAGCATATTCCTTTTCTGTTTGATTTTGATATCGCAGTGGTTGTTTCGGCGCTCAGCTTTAATGATCACCATAGAACACGTCGATCATCATCGATGATAATCCTTGGCCATGCGTCACACGCAAATATTATCCTTCGTTCGTGATAGTGCGATGAATATACATATATACATATATATATATGTATATACAAATTTACACATGTTTGTATACATATGTATAGTTATATATGTATGTGTGCGTACATAGATTGGATTGTATGAGTACGGCCCAAAGTCAGAATGTATACATATATGTGTACACATATGAACGTATATTATGTAGATTAATATTTGGTTTCGCGGGTGTTTTGCCCCCCCTTTTTTGACAGTTTTTCTGGGCCACACCTTCTTTACAGAATTTTAGAGAAGAGGCTCTCCATTCCAAAGTTTTTTTCCTGCTCAAAAAGTTTGCCTTTGGTTTAGATGCTTGGCTCTGCAGTTCCANGGTCTTAGGGGCGCACCTTCTTTGGAGGATAGGCTCTCCATTTCAAAGTGTTGGGCACTGGCAAAGCTTCTTTACAGAGAAAATGTTGGATGGTCCTATGGGGTCACACCTTCTTTAGAAACTTTTGGAGAAGAGACTCTCCACTCCAAAGCTTTCTTTTTCTGGTCAAGGGGTTTGCCTTTGCTTTACATGCTCGGCT
>BGPT01001350.1:140910-156682 GCA_003297045.1 Symbiodinium sp. clade C Y103
GAACCAGCAGTTCCTTGCAATGGTAACCTATGGTTCCCGGGTTGGGAACCATCAGTTCCAACCTTTGGGAACCGGAATTTCTTTGCAATGGTAACCTAGAATTCCCAGGTTGGGTACCATCAGTTCCAAGCTTTGGAAACCGGAATTTCTTTGCAATGGTAACCTAGGGTTCCCAGGTTGGGAACCATCAGTTCCAACCTNCAGGTTGGGTACCATCAGTTCCAAGCTTTGGAAACCGGAATTTCTTTGCAATGGTAACCTAGGGTTCCCAGGTTGGGAACCATCAGTTCCAACCTTTGGAAACCGGAAGTTCCTTGCAATGGTAAGTAACCTTTGGTTCCGAGGTTGGCAACCATGAGTTGCAAATTGAGGAACCGGTAGTTGGTGGCAATGGCAATCTATGGTTGCCACGTTGGGAAGCATGAATTTCAATTTTTTGGGAGCGGCAATTTCTGCAATCGTAGTCTGGCAATAATGTTTTCTCAGTGGCAGGCNTATGGTTGCCACGTTGGGAAGCATGAATTTCAATTTTTTGGGAGCGGCAATTTCTGCAATCGTAGTCTGGCAATAATGTTTTCTCAGTGGCAGGCGTGGAAAAAAAACATCACGGCATAATCAATATAGAAACCTAGGCATATCGAGGCGCGCGCGTTTACCAAGGACTGCCGCGTGTTACAGATAAGCAACTTGATGTCGGNTATAGAAACCTAGGCATATCGAGGCGCGCGCGTTTACCAAGGACTGCCGCGTGTTACAGATAAGCAACTTGATGTCGGTCCATTAAGCAAAACAAAAAAGTTTTAAACAACATGTTTACATATCATTCTAACATGCATTGTTTTCACGCAAAAAAACATGCTTGATACGGGCCCATGAACCAAACGCAAACATTTTGGTACCGGTCCATTAAGCAAAACAAAGCGATCTGTACCGGTCCATTAAGCAAAACAAAAAAGTTTTAAACAACATGTTTTCATATCATTCTAACATGCACTTTTTTCGTGCAAAAACATTTCTATGCCGGCCCATCAGCTGAACGCAAACATTCCGCTACCGGTCCATTAAGCAAGACAAAACGTTGTGTTACCGCCTCATGAAACAAAACAAAACGATACGAACCATGAGTTCTAACCTTTGGGGATCAGCAGATCCTTCCACTGGTAACGTATCGCTTTTCAGANTCCAACCTTTGGGAACCGGAAGTTCTTCGCAATGGCACCCAGGTTAGGGAACACTGAGTTCCAACCTTTGGGGACCAGCAGTTCCTTGCAATGGTAACCCATGGATCCCGCGTTGGGAAGCATCAGTTCCAACCTTTGGGAGCCGGAAGTTCTTCGCAATGGTAACTTATGGTTCCCCGGTTAGGGAACACTGAGTTCCAATCTTTGGGAACCAGCAGTTCCTTGCAATGGTAACCTATGGTTCCCGGGTTGGGAACCATCAGTTCNGAACCATCAGTTCCAACCTTTGGGAACCGGAAGTTCTTTGCAATGGTAACCTATGGTTCCCAGGTTGGGAACCATCAGTTCCAACCTGTGGGAACCGGAAGTTCTTCGCAATGGCAACCTGTGGTTCCCAGGTTAGGGAACACTGAGTTCCAACCTTTGGGAACCAGCAGTTCCTTGCAATGGTAACNAAGTTCTTCGCAATGGCAACCTGTGGTTCCCAGGTTAGGGAACACTGAGTTCCAACCTTTGGGAACCAGCAGTTCCTTGCAATGGTAACCTATGGTTCCTTCGTTGGGAACCATCAGTTCCAACATTTGGGAACGGGAAGTTCTTTCTAATGACTTGCGCAGGTCGAGACATCCATTATTTCACTGACCCATTGATGCGGCGTGAAAAAACGTCTCTAAAATCTTTTCTATCTGGGGTCTATGCCGGGGTAATCCATGTTTATCCCATTACAATCCCAGTATTTACAGTGTTTCACAATTAGTGATAGTTACCACCTGGTGCAGGATTTCTTCCATCCACAGTATGGTGTCCCTCAAAACGGGGAGATATGATGTGATGTGATAACCAGGTTTACCTCTACACAATAAGCTATGATACTAAATTAAATTGAATTATACGTGCATATTTGTCAACAGTCAGTCAACTTGCACGTCCCAGAGCCCCACATTGTTTTATTGATCCAACTAGGGATTATTAGGGGATGATGTTGGATGAAATTTTTAGCCTCGAGCTGAAGCTACTGGTAGACCTGGAGCTGAGGGCTAGCGCTGAGTGCGGGCATCGGCGGTGGTGGTTTGTATGTGCCGCTCTTGATGGTGATGTTAGGCAGGGATCATCTCGGAGTTGGAAATCCGGGTTGACTTTGCCATCCGGGGTGAGTTCATAGTTCTTGAAGTGACAGAATTTTGGGAGATGAATTGATGGCAGGATTTTGGGCTTATTCATTTTTGTTGGATCCGGACAAGGTCATTCTTCGCCAAGAATTTGGCAGCAGCTCACAGTTGACTTTTGGTTATTTTTTAGGACCTCGAGCCGTCCAAATTTCAGGGTAAGCGCTGGTTTGACCCAACCTTTCCCTGTCGTGCATTCTTCGGGCCTACTATGTCATACTACCATATTACCATCTTAATATGTTGCCATCATCCGTCATTTGTTGGTTATGTACTACCACAACACTCCATATTACTATATTATGTTACCATATTCCCACGTGTTGTTGCTTCCATATCCCAGGTTTGCTGACTCTCAACCACTGAGCCATCAGGCTTTCCAGTACACGAGGCCACCGCCGTCTCGCAAGCCTGTTTAGCTGGAGGACGCTGCTGGGGAGATCCACCCGGGTCCGCCGACAAGCACTTTCTGGGCGAAAAAAATCATCCAGCTGGGGGAATTTTTACTCAAAATTTTCTGAGTCTTTGGGGAATTCAACGACCCAGGAAGCAATCATTGGACATTTTGGACATTTTCGTACACTTGGGGTTTTGTTTTCAGTTTTCCCTTACTCTCCGGTTCTTCTTGTGAGGCCGGTTCTGGCCAGCCATGTTGGCTTGCCAGAGGGTACCTGAAACCATGGATGTGGAATACTCAGCCATGAGGGTGAGGATTCCAACAGGAACCGTAGGGATTTCAAGCAACAAAAGTGGCGATATCACCAGTCACCAATGTCGAGAAAGAAAAACAACAGTGACTTTGGAACCTTCAAGCTTGACTTTGTGCTCCGAAGCAGCCTGTTTTTTTTTAGTCGGTATGCCCTAATTCCTGACCTTTTCATTGGGAAAAACGACGGATACAGCACTGGATTGGGGGTTCTCCATGGGTATGCCCCATTTTGAAAACACCCAGATGGGCGGATCCACATCGGAACCAGGAGCAAGCAGCGCGCTGATCTACAATTTGCGGCAGCGACATCCGCAAGGCCACAAGCCCATGATCGACTATGACCTGGTGCTCCGTGGCTGGAATTTGGGCAGGAACATGGATGCTCAAAAGGATTTATCCCCAAAATCGGATGATTGCATACATTGTTTTAAGCAACAAATTTCATCACAATTCATCTAATTTCACGGATTGGGACCCATTTTTTGCGCGTGACGGAAAAGAAACATAGCAATGGAGAATCGTTGTGTCTAATGGGAACATCATCCATGATTCAAGTTGGAGTCAAGCAGGATGACAGCCTATATGACGGGAAATGAATTCTGAACGGATTGGCATAGCTAAACATGTAGATGATGACCAGGTCAAGAAAAGTGACCAAAATGGTTACCCAGGGACATTCTGCTAGGCTGACATGGTGGTTTGGGTCTAAGTTAACAGGTCATCCACAGTCTAAGACTCGCACGAAATGTGAGAAACACTCTGGGGCCCGGTGACGTTGTCTAACAGCGTTTTTTCTATGTTGAGCCCAGCTCTTGTTTTTCCTCGAGTCAAGAGATAGTCTCAATTGGCTCTGCGCAACAAATAGTTGGAATATAGTTGAAACATGTTGAAACAGTGTGACCATCCGACCATCCAGTTAAGATTTGTGTAGGACAGGCACATGTCCCCCGCCCAGCCTCCAAGGCTGATCATGGGGCCGAATCTGCTGTTGGGTGCGATGGCAGGGGCACCAAGGTTCACGGCCCCGCCAAGATTTGAGGAATTCATTCGCTGGTTACCCGTGACAGTTCTGCATGGAGTATGAGGATTCCAAGGAAGGTGAAGCAAGGTTGTTCTTGCTTGGCAAATGTTGGACAGTTTCCTGTGTCAAAAAGTACTGTATGCATTTCTTGGGGGTTCCCAAAAATTCGAACCAGACCAGTGGCTTCAGTTGCGAAGACCCTTGGGGACCCCATGAACCTTCGGTGACTTCAGTTGGTTCCTCGGTCAGAGGTGGGCAGTGTGATGAACTTCTCCCTGCCCTCGTGGCTCATTTTGATTTTGCTGATCTCCATCTTGGTCCATTCGGCCTACAAGACCTTTAAGAAGGCCATGGGGCAGGTGTATACTCCAAATGTAGCTGTGCCAAAGGGTTGAAGATCGTGATAAAGTATAGAAATCAGGAAGAAGTCTCACGTGATGGTGATGGTGATGATGATGATGATGATGATGATGATGATGATGGGTCTCCAGAGAACCTGGCCTTGACCTCTTGTTTTAACAGTGTTGCAATCTTTCGCAAACCTTGGACTTTGGTCCATGTTTCTCCTTGAAAAATCCTTGGAACATTTCTGGCTTCTCAATCATTAATCTTCACCCAGTATGCAGGGCCTTCCTCCGTGTAGCAAGCCCCGAGCCCCTTCCAGGCCGTTCAAACCTTGCGGAAGGAGCGGCTTGGTCAGGTGGCCGGGCGACGTGGTCGGGCACTCAATGGAGACTTGTGGTTGAGCGGTGAATGGAAGTGGTGAATAAATGGGTGGATGACATTGTCATGATGACATGTATTTTTTTGACATTTATGCGATCCAGTTGCGTTTTCACTCGAAGATTAGGCATGAAAGATCACTTGGACGGCAGTGCCACGTAGTTACGTACTTGGTTTGGAACGGTCTTCCGTTCCTGGAGTGCTCAGCTTCCCAGATCAGTGAAGGAAAAACTGACTTGTTATTCAAAATTGGCCTTGTGATCTCCTGTGGTATACAATTAATCTTTTTGGATCTTTTTGGGACATTTCACAGTTATCCTGCCGAAGATGGGCTCTGCAGCAAGGTGAAGATCGATTATCTAAGAACCCAATCGAGCGGTGTCTGAGGCCTTTTGGGGGGTTCAGATTGATGCTTCTTGTGGGGCTGGGAGATCAAGGAAGGGTTTGAGATGGATCGACAACCCCAAATCTGATTTCTTGAGAAATGCAACTCATTAATTTGTTTTGCCAGAGCAAAGGGGAATATTCTCTCAACCTAGACAAGTGGTCCAAAAACACTCACAGACACAACACAAAACATTGGCACGTTTCACGAAGTGAAATGTGAGTTGACCTCGCCAACAAGCATAGATTTGCAACCCGCAATGGTTGACATAGCCAACAATCATGAGAACATCGCAAGGATATAGCTCACCAATGATGTTTAAAGATTTGTATTTAACTTGTGGAGAACAACGTCCATACCTGGAAACACGAGATCTGATCTTGTGAAGGGCAACAGAATCTGGCCCAAACACAATGTGTTTTCGCTAATCTTCGAAATTTGAACTTTCTTGGTACCCATTTGGCACCCCAAAGACATCGCTGGTATCTGTTTAGATCGCCCAGGCTCTTTGGCTTGGGAAAACGCTATGACGAATTCGAGAACTCGAGCAAGACGACGTCACTGGGCCATTCTTTTGCAGCAAACTGGTTGGAAATCAGCTGGAGAGTGACTGCCCATTATTTTACCAACCATTTACTTAAATCGGACAAAATTTGACCCAACTCTGATACACTGTTATGGGTTTCTCCGAAGAGCGTGACCTGGCCGGCTTCTCCCTGCACAATCCACCACCGGCTGGTCTCCGCGGTTTTTTGCCTAGGCCATCCACTCTCGGAAGAACGGTGGACACAGGTGCAGAAAAAGTGGTGGGGAGCAATTTTGGGAGCCACATGCAGAAAAGATTTACTGGTTGATACATGTTGTTAAGTTGCTTCTTTTCTCAGTTGATTTACTGGTTGATTGACTGGTTGATAGCTGGTTTCTTTTCTTTCCATCCACATTTTTGGCAAGTTGAAGCCCGGGTGAGTGACTTTTCCCCCAGTGAGTTGAAGCTTCGAAGCAGCAGTTTCCAGCGGCAGGCGATGTGAAGCTCGACCTTGACCTAGGCGGAGGCATTGCGTGGGGAGAATTTCTGCGGTTTTGTCTTCCCAAAATCCCATGGTTTATCCTGGTTGATGATAGTTTAAGACCTGAAAAAGAAGAGGAATCCAGGTTTTGGGATATTGACCTTGAATCAATATGGATTATAAGGAGTTTTATATCCTGGTTTAATCCAATTATGGACTATATTGACCCACACTTGTTGACCAAAATGACCGATCGAAAGAATATAGATGTTTTCCTACATCACCCGTGTTGCCAGTGTCTCCAATTTTGACCCCATGATAATTTGAATCCTCTGTGCTCTTCAGTTCCTACCAGGATGATCTTCACCAAAGTCTCAGGATTGTCTACCCAGAATTTCTACATGGATTGACAAAGGATTGCTAGAGGAAAACTACATCAAACAACTATCGTGAATCTTAGATTTTTTGCACCAAACTACATCATTTTTACATTGTGAATCAAAGATCTTAGAACATCTTTGGATTTCTCCCTTGATTTTTAGGAGTCAAAATTTTCTATCGGAAAACTCCATTGCTATTGCGAATCCAAGATCTTGGACTTTCTCCATGGTCATCCGACTCCGTAGGCAGTGGCACCTTGAGCAAAGCGGTCGACGATGCCACGCCCAGTGACGTGACCTCGGTGCAAAGCACCGCGGTCACGGTGGCTGCAGAGATGCAGCCGCAGTATCCGCGCGGAAAGTTGGCAGGTGCGGAACGCGGCGGAAGCCGCGCTGGGGGTGGGATGGATGGGATTTACCCATGAAACATGGGGATATGAGCAAGAAACATGTTCAAAACATGGTGACATCATCTGGAAAACATGAGGATGCCGGTATTGAGAGTATTGAGTACAAAAAGATACAAAAATGGTAAGTGATATTCCAACATGTTACTATCTTCATTCAGAACTGAGACGATGAGCGAGCCTCAATGATGTTGATTGATGTTTCTGATTTTTGGAGAGGGGTTGAAGTCACCCAAGTACCAGCCACCAAGAGTGCAAATATGACCAATATTGACCAATGAATACCAATGATATGACCAATGCTATTGGGGATATCACCCACAGGAATCATCTATGTATCTATCTTCCCTCACCCTGAGATCATCCGTGGTGTCCCAATGTGTCCCAATATTGGAATTCTGTAGAATTCCATGGAAGTCCATCAGAAATCCACATCCTTTCTGCAATCAAGTCCCAAGTCTTAGCCATTTTCCCTGGTTTTTTCTAGATTTCCCCTAGTTTTTTCCATGGTTTTTCTATCCCCCCATGATGGCCTCCCCCATGATCTCCCACAGCCGTGCAGGTTTTCTCCTCATGTGGAGCATCGTGGTGGTCAGCATCCTGCTGCGCGGCGGTCGGGCATCGCCCGGGATGGTGGAGATGTGCTCGGAGTCGTGACTTGGAGAATCTATGTACATGTTACAACGACCTCACTGCGACCTCATCATAGATGATGGTTACAGTAAGGCTGTCGCATCGACTACTTGGAAGAAACTGCATGTGGAACCTTTTATGTTGTTGTGGTAGCTTTTGTGGCTTAAGGGTAGATGAATAAAAGGTGTAATAAGTGTGGGCAAGGAGACCCACACTTAGGAGACACTTGGTGTCTCGGCTGCAGCGCTCTCGAGGCGCTCAACGGTGAGCTGCGGCAGGCCTGGGGACAGTCTGGGACTAGGGTGCTGGGTTGTGACATCCTAACTTCCACAGTTAGGCAGGTCCGTGCACTCCGCCGACTGGGGATTGCCGGTGCTGGCAGGAGCCGCGCATCCTCCCCTGTTGGTGCTCCCCCTAGGCGGCCAGCACCACCAACTGCAGCTGAGGCCTCGACACCAGCGCCGGTGGAGCCTGCAGCCCCTGCTGAGGAGAACAAGGACGAAGAGAAGAAGGGACCAGAGGAAAAGAAGCCTGAAGAAGCTCCTGCTGACGCCAAGCCCCCTGAGACGGAAGTCAAGGAAGAGGCGGCTGACGGCAGTTCAGAGTATACAGACTCTGGTGAGGAGTCAGATCACCCCGACCGAGCTGCAGAGGAGGACAAGCGGCCTTCTAGCGCGCAGGCTGGGCTCAAGCCCGCGCCTAAGCCGGCTAGCAGCCCTCGGCGGGAGAGGGAAAGGTCTGACCACCGGGAGGACTTGCCACGAAGGCGGGTCACTGATCGAAGGGGTTCAGACCACCACGAGTCAGGTCACAGAGACCGCCGCCACTCAAGTGGTTGGAGGGAGGCTGACTCTCGTCGCGCCCCCTCGCCCAGGCGAGAAAGGAGCCCAAGGAGGACTCAACACCATCGGGAGCAGGACAGATATTACTCTGATCAGCCCCGCAACTACGATCAGCAACCGCGCAGGCGGAAGAAGAGGAATCGCCAACACCGAGGTGGGGCTAAGCATCAACAGCACCACAAGGCCGGTGAGGACCCATACAAGAAGCGTCACTATAGGCCACCAGATTCATTCTGGGACAGGCCCCCTTCGCCCCCCTAAAGGGCGCGATGGCGCGACGCAGCAGAGGGTCTGGAGAGGGTGCCTCTCACCTGGTGCTGTCTGCGGACGAAGGCGCCGAGGTGAGGGTTTGCACCCCCGAGTGGGCAGCACTCCTTTTGCCAGTGGGTGCCATTTTGGAAGTGGGCATCCATGGAAGCTCTGTAGGACTGGGGCAGGAGGCCTGGTTTGCAATGAGCATCGAGTCTGCTGCAACCCATTTGGCCGAGGGAGTCCAGGTCTCTGGAACTTTTATGGGTACAGAAGACGAGACAACAAGTGCCGAAATTTCAGACCTCTTGCTCGAGGGGGCTGTTCACTTGTGCCCCGACGATCCGTGCCCCACCACAGATATTCATGCCTTACATGCCACAGTTGTGAGGGTTTGGCGGCCTGCAAATTTTTCTGCCACGTACCTCAACGCTGTGGGCAAAGCAAAGCTCAAGAGCCTCATTGCCGAAGAGAAGAAGCTCTCCAAGAAGGCCACTACCGCTGCGGCGACACGGAAACGACCGGCCACGGATCCTCCTGCCCCCAAATTATCTCGGCGGGCCGCCAAAGAGGATCCTCCCCCTCGCCCAGGGCCAATTCATGTGCCATCAGATGCAGAGGAAGACTCAGCTCCTGTCTTGGATGGCGACGGGACCGCACCTGGAGTCGACCGCACGCAATTGCGGGGCATCCTCAAGTCTGCAAGAGAGCGCATCTTAGGTGGTGGGGCTGGAAACTCCCGTGCCCGGGCCGACAAGGATGCGACTCCTGGACTCAGGGAAGGCGCTACCGGCTCTGTAGCGCGCCCTGGATTGGTCGCGGGGACTTCTCTGAATCCGGGGAGGCAAGCAGCTTTACAGCTCGCCCCATCGGGGGATTCAAGAGGAGATTCTTCGAGTCACTGGATGAAGAAGTTGGCTGGGAAGACCGATGCGGGATCCGCTCTGCTGGCTCAGGCCGCGCAGACATCGGCCCGCGAAGCTCGGCTGCGCAAGGAGAAGAAGAAATCAAAGGACAAAGACGACCCCTTGCGCCAGCTGGTCAGTCTATTGAAGGGCAAAGGAAGCAGCCGGAAGAAGAGCAAGAAGAAGAAGGACAAGGAGAAGGGCCACCGTCGGGTCTCCTGGGACATAAAGACAGACCCAGATCCTCCGGACAGCTCAGGCTCAGGCGGGTCCTCTTCAAGCGGCTCTGGAGGAAGCCGGGGGAAAAGAAGCAGGAGCGACTCCGACAGCGACCTGAGCTACGAGCCCCCGCTGAGGAAGAAGGCCCTCAAAGCCCCAGGTTCAGTGATGGAGTTGCTGGTCAAGCACGCACAGCTCCAGCTGGACAGGGGTGCTCTTCTCGAGACGGAGGGGGCGGAGGCGTCGATTACAACGGGGGTCAAAATATCGACCTACTTCGCCCTCCTCATCAGGCCGTTCCATGTGGCGGGCTCCCCGTTGCTACGGGAGCTGTACGCGCTGGGACAGGCGATCGACCTTCTCCGAATGGGGAAGCTACCAGAGACAGCCGATGCGCTGGCCTCTCGGTTCATCGCTGTGCACACAGCATTGACCGAGGGGTCATGGGGAACAGCAGCCCAGCTAGAGCTCTACCCGTTGGAGCCGACCCAGTCAGCCAATACTGCGGTCATGCTGGAAGCTCAAAAGCATCGGCGCCTGGTGCTCAAATCGCAAGGCCTGCCCGTGTCTCAGGGATGGTGGCCGTCCTCTGGCCGAGGAAAAGGAGGAACCCCTCGCGACAAAGGGAAAAAGGGGGACCCAAAGGGCCGCGGAGGACGTGGAAAAGGCAAAGGCTCGAAAGAACAACAATGGAGCGGGGGGAAGGGCGACGCCAATGCTTGGCGCGAGAACAAGGAGGAGAGCCCGAAGAAGTAACGCCCCCCGCTGGCGATGTTTCACTGAATTCACAACTGGTGGAGCTGCAGGCTGGGCTGGCTGGTGCCGCGCCCTTGCCGCCCCATGTGGAGCGAGGTGGCATGGCGTTCAGGCTTATAGCCGCCAAGTGCTCGTCCTTGGATGAGCTTGGGCGGGCAATGGCCTGGATATTGTTCAACTTTGACCGCATGGAGCAGGAGAGGGAGGTAAGTGCAACAGTTCGACAGATGGTGATTGGCAAGCTTAAGACTACAAATGCCATGCACCGGAGCGGTCCACAAAGGATTCGCTCCCTTTTTCCCCTTCCTTTGGGGTGTGTTTCAAAAGTCCTGGAGGCGGCTCAATTGTCTGCCTTGGACGATTTTTGCAGACCGCAATTTGCAGGTCTCACAGCTGCTGACGTTTGGACGTCGCTGGGTGTCTTGGGAGTGAATGGGACGGCTGGCTGCGGCCGCGCCTCCTCAACTCGTGTTGGAACTATCTCCCAGAAAATGGCCGTTGATTCAATCCGGCAGAGCACCAACAGTGTGCTGAGTCATGACGCCCGCCTTGACCGGACTCCAGAGCAGGCTGAAAAAGAGCTTTCTAGCCGCTTCTTGAGTTACACAGGTGAAGAGATCCCAAAAATGCAGATCCTAGGACTAGAGGCGGCAAAAGCTGCTCTTCCTCCGGCCTCACATGGGGGTTCTATTGATGCACTTTCCCTGGTGTCAGAGGGGACCCGTTGGTTCTTAGAGCATCCTGAGGAATCATTGTTGCCCTCCGCTCCCGAAGGGGTTAAACTGCAAGCCAAGGTTCACATTACCCCTGGGGAAGCTTTGGAGTTTTGTTCGCTGTTGGTGGAAAGGCGAATTTGTACCTGGGTTCGTGATGATACTGTTCTGACGGTTAACAATCAACAAATCCTCAACGGGATGTTTGCTGTGGGGAAAAACACTTTCCTTGACTCTGGGGCCGAGGTACAACGGACAATAATGAATCTAGTACCCACTAACTCGGTTTTTCGACAAGCTCAGGGTGCCACTGGTGACCTGCCATCAATATGCCAATACCTATCACTTGTACTTCACAACAATGAAGCCCTGGCATTTTATCAAAGCGATATGTCAAGCGCTTTCTATCTATTTCGTGTTCCAAGTGTTTGGTCTCGCATGATGGCATTCAATATATCCTTTCCGGGCGAAGCCATAGGGCTCCAGGCAGGGGTCGTATACCGACCGGCCTGCGCCGTGATCCCTATGGGCTGGCACAGTGCTGTGTCGGTGATGCAAGAAATTGCTGACCGGTTGACGGTGCTGGCTAGGCTCCCTGCATCTCACCAGGTCAAGCGATCGGCATTGCTTCCGGCATGGCTGACTGAGACGTTGTGCCAAGCTGACAGCTCTCAGCGGCCCTGGTTTCACGTCTACTTGGACAACTTCTGCGCCATGCAGAAGACTTCAACGTCATCCGCGCCACATGCGGGAGCGGCTATGCATGATGCATTGGAGGCTGCTTGGTCTGAGGCAGGGGTTCTGTCCTCTGTGAAAAAGAGGGTGTCCGGGGCCCCGACTGCCCAGGAGCTTGGCGCCGAGATCTTGGGAGCCCAGGGCACAATTGGCCCTAGCACTGACCGCATCCTGAAATTGGTGCAGTCCACACTGGTCGTGATTGGCAAGCCCAAGCTTCGAAAGAAGTGGGTGCAGGTCATTGCGGGCCGCTGGGTTCACTGCATGGCTTTTAGGCGCCCTACCATGGTCACAATTGATCAGACCTGGGCTTATGTCTCCCACCAGGCCTCTGGGTCAACCGTCGAGGCTAAGGTGAGAGGCGAGCTGTTCGGGTGCTGTGTGCTGGCCTTGTTGATGCACACCAACCTAAGGGCTGGAATCTCTGAGACAACAACAGCCAGCGACGCTTCCTCTACGGGGGGAGCGGTTGGTAAGAGTACAACCTTGACAGCGGCCGGCTGCCAGTTTGCGAGCCTGGACCGATCTAATTTGGCAGGAGGCACAACAGCGCCCATCTTGGTTCTCAGTTTATTCAATGGCATTGGATGCACTTTCCGGTGCTATGATCTAGTGGGGATCCGGCCCTTGGTGGCCCTATCGTATGAGCTGAATGCTTCTGCAAACAGGATCACATCCAGGCGCTGGCCTAACGTTCAGATCTGCAAAGATGTTCGATCCATCGATTTAGATGCGATCCGGCAGTGGCGATACAAGTATCCAATGGTCGAACAGATCCACGTATGGGGTGGCTTCCCATGTGTGGATTTGAGTGCTGTAAAATTTGGCCGAAGAAACCTGGATGGTGACGAGAGCAGCTTGTTCTATGAATTGCCTCGCATCATCAAACAGATTCGCCAAGTTTACGGCTTCAGCTTCCCAGTTTTCTACGCCATCGAGAACGTAGCAAGCATGGACCAGTCCGCAGAGCAGGAAATATCACAAGTGCTGGGCTGCCGGCCCCTGCGCTTTGACCCCTGTGACGTGGTCCCCATTCACCGGCCAAGACTGTGCTGGTCGAACACCGACCTGGCGCCCATGGATGGTGTTGAGCTGGAAGAAAAGCAGCGATGGGTGGAGGTTCACTTCTCTCACCCCTATCCTGATCTCTCCCAGTGGTTAGAACCGGGTGCTGAGTGGCCGGGTTATGAAGAAGGGGCAGTCCTTCCCACCTGTATGAAGTGTATCAAACGAAATAGGCCACCCCCGGCTCCTGCTGGTTTAAATCGAGTTGATGAAGATGGCCGGTTGCGATGGATCGCAGACCATTACAAATTCCCCCCTTATCAATATCATCATCGATTTATTATTTGGGTCGGAAATCGGTGGCGCCTAATTTCTGCTGAGGAACGGGAACTATTACACGGGATGGGGCCAAACCATACTGCTCTTTGTTGGAATGCTTCGGACATCAAAAGATCCCCCCAAGAGTACGAAGACACCCGCAAGACTTTGGTGGGTGATAGCTTTTCTTGCTACTCGTTTGTTTACATGGCTGCCATGCTATGTCGCAAATGGATATCAATTCCATCATATGCTATGTTGGTCAACCGCATGGGCATGCCCCCAGGGTTTTGCTGTGATGTTAGTGTGCAGATCCCTTTGCAGCGGTCACTCTCTTATGGGCCCCCCTGTGAACAGTTGGCTGTTTCGGCATTACACAGTAGTTTGCTTCGGCGGGTTAACCACACCGGTTCAGACATCCGCATATCCAGCGGCACAGTGCTCAACCCAAAGGCATTCCCCCGCCAAAGTGCGGTGGCTGACTGGTGGGAGTGGTCGAAGGTTTTCGCATATAGGTGGGCAAAACACGACCATATTAACAGTTTGGAATTAAGAGCAATTTTACATGCTCTTGAGTGGCGTGTCAGACATCTCAAAGAGGTTCACATGAGAGTATTTCATTTAACAGACTCCTATGTTTGTATGAGTGTGATTTCAAAGGGTCGTTCCTCTTCGAAGATGTTGAAGCCGCTGCTGTGCAGACTGGCGGCGGTTTTGCTGGCCTTCGACATCTACCTGATCCTCTCCCACGTTGAGAGTACGGATAATCCAACTGACAATGACAGCCGAAGCTAACTTTTGGCCAGGTCAAGCTAGTCAGGCTGACAGACGTCGCGCCAGACAGCATATCATCCTGGAGGATGTTGGTATCACTAGCGCTACGCTGGAGCGCTACTATACAGCGGTTTCACGCTTGGCTCCAGTCCTGACTCAGGTCAACTCCGAATTGGAGCTGGACGATATGATTGCCGACTGGATTCAGGCAGAATTCGAGGACGGGTGTCCTTTGTACATGGTGGCTGACGCCCTCAGTGGGCTCCACCATTTTGAGCCCTTCACAAAGAAGAAGCTCACCAAGTCCTGGCGCTTATACTCAATTTGGCGCCGATACGAGGTACCTTGCAGAGCACCTCCCCTGACCAAAGACATCACCCTAGCAATGTCTGGTTATTGCATTGAGCAATGTGAACTTGTCATGGGAGCTTTGCTGCTTCTCGGGTTCCATTGCCTGATGAGGACAGGTGAGCTTTTACAAGTCCGCCCCTGTGACTTTATTTTGGACAACTCGGTGGGGCTCGTTTCAATCCCATCAAGCAAGAGTGGGGTCCGCCACAATGTGCGGGAAAGTGTCACTATCCGTGATCCTATTACTTTGGAATTGGTTCATGCTATGCTAGAGCTCAGGCGTGCTCAAGGGTTTGAGAAAACCCCTTGTTGGGATCGAAGCGGCTCCGCCTTCAGGGATTTGTTCCGACGCATTTTGGTGGCACTCAATGTAGACCGCCTTGGCTTCCGGCCTTACAGCTTGAGGCGGGGAGGTGCCACTTTTGAAATGCAGTCCCATGGGCTGATGGAGCGTACCCTCATTCGAGGGAGGTGGAAAAATAGCAATGTGGCCCGCATATACATTGCTGATGGCCTATCCATGCTTCCCAGACTTACAATGACTATGACAGCAAAGTTCCGCATTGCTAAATATTCGTCGATTTACCTCAACGAGCACCACAATTTTGTGGATGGGAGGCGTGGAAAGCGTCAAAAGACGGATGCACATGGCTGAATTTTGTCCTGCCATGGACCTCCTTTGTTTTTGCTCTGCCATGAGCACTTGCGATCGAAAGGCTCTNGGAAAGCGTCAAAAGACGGATGCACATGGCTGAATTTTGTCCTGCCATGGACCTCCTTTGTTTTTGCTCTGCCATGAGCACTTGCGATCGAAAGGCTCTGCCATGAGCTGTTGAGAACTGGAGGCCAAAGATGGCCAGAAAGCCCTGCCATGGGCATCTTGTGGCCCTGCCATGGGTCTGAGTTTAATATATAGGGACCTTGATGTCTCACCATCAAGGTAGCAGAACCTTCGTGCATGGCATAAAAGGTGCAACGCAGCTTGAGTCCAANATGGGTCTGAGTTTAATATATAGGGACCTTGATGTCTCACCATCAAGGTAGCAGAACCTTCGTGCATGGCATAAAAGGTGCAACGCAGCTTGAGTCCAAGGCTGTCGCATCGACTACTTGGAAGAAACTGCATGTGGAACCTTTTATGTTGTTGTGGTAGCTTTTGTGGCTCCCGCAGCCACCCACCCCACAAAAGGAAGGGGAAAGCGTCAAAAGACGGATGCACATGGCTGAATTTTGTCCTGCCATGGACCTCCTTTGTTTTTGCTCTGCCATGAGCACTTGCGATCGAAAGGCTCT
>BGPT01001350.1:156705-169628 GCA_003297045.1 Symbiodinium sp. clade C Y103
ATGGGTCTGAGTTTAATATATAGGGACCTTGATGTCTCACCATCAAGGTAGCAGAACCTTCGTGCATGGCATAAAAGGTGCAACGCAGCTTGAGTCCAATATATATTATATATATAGGGATGACTATCCCAATATTAGCCGATATTTTTCAGGTGAGTGAACGATTTCAATTTACCCAGATATACGTTGATAATTTGTTGATATCTATGTGTAGTTATGTGCATATTGGTGAAACCACATATACATATATATATATATATGTATATATATATATATGCATATATATGTATATATATATATATACATATATATGTATACATATATATATATGTATACATATATATTATATTATATAATATGTATATATATATACATGTCTGGACATATATAGATGCTATGTATGTAGATGCACACTCATGCGGCTATGAGCAGTTTGGGTTAAAACATTGGTACTCCAGTTGAATGGAAGGATGAAGATGAAGCATGACCGACATTTGGAATGGTTTCAGATTCTGAAAGTGGCCAGTCTGATACACAGTTCCAAGGTTCAAAGATATGTTACATGTTTGAACAGGCCGCAAATGGGAAATATGTATGCATATGTGATATCATATGTGTGCTGTACAATGTTGTACATAGGGGTGCTCAACGACCAAAATGTAGGGACATCATCAAGAAACATCAACAGACTATGGTTTCTGCAGATGTGGATTGGCTGATGCAAGGGACGGTGGCACCTGTCAACCAACTCAAGAGAGTGACCTTATTGGAATCTAGTTGTCTTGGTTAGTTCCCAATGTTTTCTCGACTAGATTCAGATTCATGATCTTTTTTCTGGTTTCAATTTCAATTTTGTTTGATCAAATCAGTTGAGCTCGCATTCTTAAGGGTTAGATTATCTCGAATTCTAGCTCTTCTTGGACCAAGTCCATATTTTCTTGGTAAATCCCATCCCTATCTCCCAGAAGTGGTTTAATGGAACATCTGCAGGAAAAGTTTTTCCGCAGAATCGCCAATCCATTATCCTTTGGTTAACATAGCTTTCCGTTGAAAATGGCCTACTTATATGATGATTTACCATGATTCACCTACCCTCTGGTAATTAAACAGTTTGCTATTGAAAATGGCCTAGTCGAAATAGTTGATTTTCCCATTAAAGGCATGGTGATTTTCCAGTTCGCAAACTTATAAATCTTATATGATGATTAGATTATCTATTTATATCTATTTAACATAGATTTAACCCTTTGGTTAACATAGCTTTACTTATATATATATACATGATGATTTCCCATGATTCACCGACCCAAAAGTCGGTGATTTTCCAGATCTCAGGTATTGGATCATCGGACTCACGACGGCCATCATCCTGGTCCTCCTAAGTGTCTCCTCCTCCTGTCGTGCAGCCGTGCAGGACGCCGGAGGTGTGGTGTGGAGCTGTTGTGGTCAAGGTATATGGTTTGTTTTCCCATAGAAAGGGATGGCCATCCACCTATATAAATTGGGTTTGATATACCCATATATAATCATAATATATATATATGCCTATGATGTTTGGATTCCGAAGATGGGATGGATGACCATAGCCCATAGACCATGGCACATGTGAGCAGTGGCTGCGATCTACCCCTGTTGGTTGATGATTATAGGGGGTCATACTATCCAATATATCTGGGATCATCACAGACAATCCATGAACTGGGAATCCCTATTAACCAACCAGTACAGGAATGACAGAGGGCTTTGAACACTGCGGCGTATGGTAACCTCCAAAGAAGATAGAAATGTGTTTCCAGGATGGTATAGATATTATATATATATATATATATACACATACATATTTATAGATGATATTTATGTCATGTGTTCTATTCACATAAGTGAGGCCATCTCATGTATAACTAAACTGGGTATACCCCGTCTTGTGAAAGGGAGAACCAGCCATCGCGACTCGGACAAACCCTTCCACCCTTTTTTGGAGGCATATCATTTTGAGATGGTCGAGGTAGATCAATTTTGGGGTATTTTTTTGAAAGATCATTTCAGGGATATTTTACAGATCAGGGCTACATTTTCAAGCAGATTGAAGCACTGTGGATGGGATGACAAGTCTCAAGGTTTGGTTCATACGGATTGGGATGAACATGATGATATGCAAACAGGCTACAGTATGGGTCGAATTTGGCGGCTCCAAAAGATTGAATTGGTGACAGCTAAACTACACCAAGCACTATGACAATAGCATAAAATACCAACATTTGCGGTCCCCCTAGGTCTTAAACCTTAACTCGTGCCATGCTGATTTTCGCCAGTTCAGCCGGAAGACGGAAGTCTTCAATGGACGTGGGGTGGCCTAGGGGATGGTCAGTAATTTGGTGCTGTTTGCGATGGAGAATCACCATTGAATAAATGATAGGTCAATCATCGAGCTGGTCATTTTCCAGAGCAAACTGCAAGAAATTACTGGAGGGTATGACTTGGTAGGTGGATCCAACTGGCTTTTCATTCGTGATAATAGTTGGTTTACTGCATTTGATGACTCGAAGGCTGAATCTCACTGACCATGGAAGGCACCAATCAGAAAGTTATCAAATATGAGGTTTGAGGGATCAACTGATAAATGTGCCCAGTTGGTCTCGAAATGCAACTTCTGCACAGCTTGTGTCGTTCCATGTAGCGCCTCCCTTTAGGGTGAAGACTTCCGTGTACGTGTCGATTTGGTCCTTGCTTGTCCCTTGGATGCAATTGGGTGACGTTGTTGGGAAATGGATGTGCCCCCCCTACTATATGATTTCATAATGTCTCATAGGTTTCATATACCCATATCATCCCATATCCCTATGAGTAAAACACAGTTTGACAACAATCCTGGGGGTGCCAATTGATATCTCAAGCCCAGGCAGGCACCCTGGCCGCCCTCTGCGGCATTGGTGGTGGGATGATTATGGGCCCGGAACCTTAGACTTCGGCTCTTGGAATCGCATGGAATCATGATTATTTGAGTTTTGATTAAGATATTCACGATATTTCATGATTATTTATGTGTCAGGATGGTTGAAGCCAGCGACCCAATCGGTATTGACTGCATCCAAACTTTTGCTGAGTTTTATCACACTTCGGGGATGCGCACGCGTAGCATTTTTCGTGGCCGCTTGCTGGCCTGCACCAAGGCCCAAAGTTGTTGGAGTTGGGTTGCCTACCACAGGCGTGGACGTTGATTGGCTCCTTTCCAGACGAAACAGTCCCCCACCACCCACCTGGGGTAGCCAGGGTCCTGGTTTAGGCCATTGGCCATTGGCTTGAGGAAAAAAGTGGAATTTACAGCAACCTCAAGGCTCACCATACACTAAGATAGGGGAAACCATGCAAGATGGCCTTAATGTAGGCTCCGGATTTTGATGGATTTTCTACAAATCATTGGACCAATATCATTGGAATATCTGGGAAGTGGAATCGTCGAATCCCTAATTCTGCGAAGGGGAACAAACATCCTGAAGCATTTTGTATTTGTTGATCATTTCTCAATGATTCTGGTTAAAATTTAGCCAGCATGATCCCATCATCCATCAAACTCCATTCAATCCCATTATTTCCCATTAAATCTTTGTTTGTTCAACCAATTCAAGCCTGGTTGTTCTACCCTCACTGCAGGTGCAAAGTGCTACCACCGTCTCTTGGATGCTACTGCCATCCTGGTGCGAAAAGAATAGATACGGACAGCAACCATGGAAATAAGGTCCAAGCTCGGGTGAGAACCAGGTATTGGCATATACTTCCAATTTTATCATGGTCTATCATCATTCAATCCCTTCCCCTAATATTCAATACCCCCATTTGGACCCTGAAAATGATGAGATCCAACACTCAACTAGGGCTGAGGGTTCCGATAAGAACTATGCATTTTTGGGTTAGAGTCTAAAATGGTTCTTAACCGCAAGCTTTTGGCTAAGAAATGTGGCTGGCAAGTAGACTCTAAACTCGATTTCCTGATCCCACCAACTTCCATCAACAATTCAACCCATCCCTCCGAGCTCCAGCAGCAGTTTTTACATCCCTCTTCCCCTGTACGCAGCTTTATAAAGGAATACAAGAAGGAATTCACTATGTGAATACGCACCTTGACAAAATCATGTTTTTGTCGCAAAATATACTGTAGAGTCTAAGTCATTTACTTTCCCCGAAAATCAGAGTCCGGGTTTATGGGATGCTATCTATATATAACTCCAGAATAGAAGAGATATCATTTACATTCATTTACATCATTTACATTCATGTACAATCCCAAGAATGATATAACATCCCATCTATTGAATTTATGTTTACCTAGTGTATACATAGCCCCCAAAAACTCTCCCCATTTTTCGTGACCATCTTCGATGTTCGCTGAGGCCACCACGCTCTTTGTGATGTCCAGCTCAACGGCCATCGCCTTTTGGGTGCAAGGCGCCGTTGTATGGTGTGATATGATAATATGTTGCAAAATACCATGAAAAACCTTGAAAAACCGTGTAATTATATATTATATACGTATATGTTTTACATGTACACATACACGCACACACACATACATGTATATATAAATATATGTGTACATGCGCTTGGCGCTTATATAATCTTATATATGTACAGTATTATATTTCGAATTCAAATACTCATGCCTATTGTGAATGGCGGTTGATGAACCAAAAACGAGAGGAAACCAGGAAACCCAACTATTGGTTGGGGGTTTGAAGACTTCCCATTGTTTGGTGGGTCAAATCTTGCACGTTTCATTTTGTGGGGCTGCAGCAGTGAGTTCCTTCTTGTGGTACGGTACGATGGTAACAATCGAACAAAACATGTTTAACAGCTGATTTGTGCATGCCACTAAGGGAGTTTTTAGCACTTATCATCATTTATCTTTGGTACTTCACCAGAACTCAAAGTTGTCCTTTGTTGCATGGCATCAAAAAAGGCCCACGAATCTATGGGTGACCGGGACCCCTCTTGGGCGGCACAGGCACGGCGGCCATAGACTACTCCCTCTGGCTCGGCTTCGCCACGGCTCTGGGGGTGCGGAACGCCCAGTGGTTTTCGCCGTCCATGGAGCCGTGGAAGTCTCAAAGCTGGCAATCCTCGTGGCAATCTGCATGGCTCAGGAATCTTGTGAGGATACCTCGAGCTTATCTTTGGGATAATTCAAGCTTGTTTTTGGGACATTTCGAGCTCATTTTGTCGGCCGTCAAGGAAGTACAGGACTACGCACCACACAATACATGTCACGAATTCTCGTGGTGGTCATCATTTTGAGACCCAAGGGCTAAAGTCTTTAAAGCCAAGTGGGTGACATGGAGACTCAGCAGCATAGCGCAGCGAGGCAGTGGTTGGCAAAGCTCTAGTGGGTTGGTTGGTGAAGCGTCTGCAACGGCCCTCAGCAACCTGGCAAGCGCCAAGTGGCCACAGATCAGTCGGGGGGGAAGCCAGCGGGAAATGTCCCATAAGGCAATGGGACTCAAATCAGCGGAATAAATTGGGGGTGATGATTCCATTGGGGATCGGTCAAGATTATCGGAGCCCCAACATGGACACTGTCATAGTAGACATGTGAAAATAACCAAGTTTGCGAGTCTTTGGTACCCCAAGGACCTAACCCATACCGTTTTGTAGGGTATTAATCACAAATCACAGCATGAATGACCCACCACTTCCGCAGCATTTCCACCATTTGACTGCTCAAGATACTCAAGATTGATGCTCAAGTAAGCAGTCCCAAACCCCTGCTGGTTGATGATTAAGAATAAGGGTGTTCTACTCGCTGGTTTCCGATTATCAAAAACGCCACGAACTGGGGACCCCGGCCTCAAGCAGGAAGCGCAGCTCAGGTGATCATGTTCTTACTGGGTGGTATCATCGCTCTTTCAGCGCCTTGGTTGACTGGGGGGTGTCACGTCTAGGACCATCAGAATAGGGAGATGAATATGCGGATCGACCAGTGAAAGACCGGGGCACGAGCGTTTTGACCTATACCCATAGAGGTCAAGAACTACATGTGAGGGACATTGAGGGACTGCTATGGTTGGAGCCAGTTTGAGCTCCTTCACATGTTCAGTGTTGCACTGTCAGAAGGCCAGGAGAATAGAAGGTCTGGGTGAATATATTAATATATATATATATACATACATATGATTAAAACCATTGATTTATACTGAAAAAAGGCCAACAATATCCAACAATCGATGTATAAAGAACCAATGACACTTGAGTTGTAGCCAATGAATAGTTGAGGATGTTGACCAATGATCAGGGGCCCATGTGACGACTTACAGCATTGGTTTCCAGCAAGGCCAGTCATGAAGCAGGGAGCATCCTAGGGACCCTCTGGGCCAGCCGTCGTTCATTTAGCAGTTTGATTTGCATGTTTGTTTGGCCGTAAATGATAAAGCAAACGAAACCATGATGCACATAGACTAACATGAATACTGTAGCCGGTTCAAACTTTCTTTTTCAGCCTATATAAGATCAGCCAGTGACGCTGCTTCAGGTGGTGGTCATGTCCATTACAGGCATGACGGTGGAGGGTGGCCATCCCGCAATGACACAATGCCATTTCTCATGCCCAAACCTATGGGTTGGTTCATGGGGATACCTGTAGTCTAATAGTAGATGATTATAAAATATGCTGCAATCCCCGCTGAATAAGTCAACATGGTCCTACACAGTGTCTATACAGTATAACCACCAACCACCAAGGGCTTTTGGGCATTGCTGCAGTTTACTTTCAGGCAATGCTTTTCCCCAAGATTTTCTAAGAGATTCATCAACAAATGGCGTGTTATCCATCGTCAGGTTTGACTCCCGAAAGGTAAATCCAAGTATTAGTTGCTTTATCTTCCATCTTCACTCGAATCCTCAAGCTGGTGAAAGTCCCATTCCGAGCCCCTTGGGGTATGGGTGTTGCGCTTCTGGCATCCCAGTAATCGCCAGGTTTCATTGACGTGGTGGACGACATTGTACAAGGCCAGGATGACAGAGCCGATGCAGATGTGGTGTCATCAAACATGGCCAGCTGGAAAAAGCTACGAATTAGTTGGGCATTGAAAATGGTGAAAATCATTGAAGTAAATGTGGCATTTTCCAGCCAGGCATGTTTGATTGCCAGAGGGCAATCAATTAGAATTGCCTCCCCCTCACTATAAATTTCCCCCAGAGACACTAGCTTAGTTTGGATTTTCCATTTTTGGGGCCCCATAGGAGGGAATTCAATATTCGAGATCAAGGATAGAATAGCCTCCCTGGTTCCACGTCACCATGTCCCTTGTTTTTTACTGGGGGAACCCCAAAGCACCACACGAACCAGGGCGGTGAATCACTGCAATTCGGTCAGATACATGAGAGTGAAAAAGGCATCATGGGAATCAAGATAAGAGCGTCCTGCTTCACATTGATGGGAATCATTTTACCGCATGTCGGAATCAACACACATCCGCATGCATCAAAACTTCATGTCGCTAGCTTGCAATCGCAGCAACCATAATAGGAAGGCAAATAGATAGATAGACAATGATAGACAGACAGATGTCGTGACATGATTTGCGTATCCAGCTCCCCAAAGGATAGAACAAAAGAAAAACACAGGATGGTATAGATGAATTTACTGTACCTCATAGTTCCCAGGTGTCCAAAATCTCCATCTATTTTGGGGTTGCTTCCCGTAACCTATATTTTTTCTGCCAAGGCAATGACATGGGCTTCCGCGACCCTTGTGCGGAGGCAGATGTTGGACAGTCAGAGTCAAGTTGTGTTTCTTCTTCTTGATCTGAATCATCAAAATGTGGATTTCTTAAAATGGATGGTGTATAATGGAAAATCCAATTAAAATTGATGATTCAGAGGTACCCCCATTGTAGGAAACCTCCACGTAAATCTGGTTGCACCGATTCCGGGATTTCGCGTTGCCATTTGAATCATGGGCATGTCGAGTTTGGCCACCTTGCTGAGGCATCATGATGAGTGAGTGGATATCCAGGGAAACGTGTGGAAAAGAGAACCATGGATTTCAAGGTATCTCGATTTCATTTCTTTCCTGAATCCATGGTCCATTTCCGATCTTCGAAGAAGAATCCGGATTTGAGAGTCTTATTCCCATAAAAGCGAAAACATACTTATCAATTGAATTGATATTAATTTCATTAATTAAATATGATCGAGAATATATTTATACATATATTTTTTCTATTCAAAATATATAATTGATTGACCCATGCGTAGAATGAGGGATGTACTGAGTAGTACTCGTCTCATTTCACGAGAAGTCGTCTCGCAACCGTTGTGCCTATGGGAAATTATGTAAAAACTTCATCCCCGATTTTTCTTGGCTCATTGACCTGAAGTTGTGGTCATCTTGCTGTGCCATTGGGATTTGGTGCTGGTCACTGACTCCTTTTTTTCTCACGAAACATTCCTGAAAGGTCTTTCTTGTAGACTGCCCACTGTCATTGTCGCGGGGAGTCGTCCGACATCCTTTGTGGCATGGGGAAGTTGATGCCAGACAGATGTTGTTATGATTTATAGATTATCCTGCGATGAAGGTTTGAGGTCTGTGACCCAAATCACATTGGCACGATGGACTTGACTAGGAAGTGTGTCCCATTCCTCACACTACCTCGCTCCATTGTTCAAGGCAAATGGGAGAGAAACTTGCAAACTTCTGTGTTACGGCTATTCAGCATAGAGTAGAGCAGTTCAAAGTAGGGAAGAATAAAGTAAAGAAGAATAGAATAGAATAGACTAGGGTAGTGAAGAATACAACGAAATAGACAAAAACAGAAAAAGGATGAAAAAGGAAGAATAGAATAGAAAAGAACCAATAAGCTATATTTGAGAATTTCTATTTAATAGGGAATATATTATAATATCCCACAATATTTGAGGCTCTTATTTTCTACAAATTTAATCTTTACAAAATCTTTATATAAAATAATTCTAATGGTCGCTAGGCGAATATATAGCTAGGCAAATATATATATATATATATAATTTTAATTATTTAATTTATTATATTATGGATTGATTAATTTAAATATATAATTAAAAAAAATTATATAAATATAGGATCGTAGGAGAATATAGGAATAATTTTATTTAAATTTATCGGCGATATTCTATTATAATAATTATTTTTGGGGAATTTTTATAAGAGAAATATTTTTTATGAAAAAAAATGAAAGGATTTGATATTAATATTTTTTTTGGATTTATGTATTTTATTTTATTTGATATTTTTATTTTTTTTTAAATATATTTATATTCTTTTTGAATATAATTTATTACTATTTTTTTTATATTTTGAAAAATAGATTAAATTTAATATATAAAAATATTTTTAAATATATTAAAAATAATGATATTTTGATTATTTTCTAATTATATATATATATATACATATTATATAAAAATTAGATAAATCTAATTATTCTTTTTATAATAAATATATATTTATAAATTTAATTATATATATATTTATTAATATAAAAATTAAAAATTTATAAATTAAAAATAACAAATTAAATTATTTGGAAAATATCCAGGCATTTCTTGGTATTCGAGGAAGTAACTGCGAATTGATTTGGATTATTATTAATTTATCTAGATTTGTAATGATTTTTATTTATTATATTAAGAAATAATTTATCTTGATGAAGATAATCCATTCTGGATAAGGAAAATATATTCGGACAAATTAATATATAATATATTAATTTTTTGAATTTTAGATTATTAGATGAATAATAAAAAAAAAAATATATAAGAATTTCATATCCAGAAATATAAATTAAAAAATTCAAAATAAATATAAATTATTATAAATTAATATTATATATATATCTCTTAATATATAAATATATTTATATATATATATTTTTCAATATTTTCATATAATAATTATTCTTATTTTAATTATTATATTATAATATTATTTCATATTAATAAATATAATATATATATATTTCAATTTTATTAATTTTCATTTATAGAATAATAATTATTATCTATTCAAATTATTAATTTCATATATTTTTTTTTCGAAATATAATATAGATTTCCTAATAAATATAATTCATTATTAATAAATATCTATATCTCAAAATATAAGCTTCCGATCCATACTCCGGAGCCATAACTGATCCATACCTCTGATCCATATCCCCGATCTATATCCTCAATTCATATGTTTTTGAAGAAATTGAATTCATTTGAAATAATTTATATAATTCCTTCATTCCATATATCCGGATCATCGCATACCAATCCATGCCTGCTTTTTTTTTTAGCCACAATCAAATATATTATTAAGTCAATTAATATATATTTTTTAGAAATCAAATAAATTAAATAATTCGATCTTTAAAAAATTAATAATAATTATATTTTATTTTAAATATAATTATCAAATATAATCTATTAAAAAAATAAATATAAATAATTTTTATTAATATATATTTATTAAATTACATTTATATTTGATTTTGAATATGAATATAAATATATGGGATACGGTTAATATTTGGCATATGGCCCCAAATTAGCAAATTTTGAAGAATTTATCTTTATTTTCAGATTTTGGGAATCCATATTTTCTTTTCCTTGAGAATTCCATTGCATTTTGATGATTTTCCAATATTGAGATTATCAAATCATCGCAATAACCACTATCAATCATTATCGTATCATATTTATTATTACTATCACCCACCCACCATCACCACCACCTCTATCACAACCGCCGCCACCACTAACGAAAACTTCGTTTTCACATCTTCAATTTTCAATTCTTGAGGGAAATCTAATAAGCAAACTTCATTTTCCCATCTTCAATTTTTAATTTTTGAGGGATATCTCGCACATAAATTTCATTTTCCCATCTTCAATTTTCAATTTTTGAGGGATATCTCGCACGCAAATTTCATTTTCTCATCTTCAATTTTCAATTTTTGAGGGATATCTCGTACCCCAATTTCATTTTCCCATCTTCAATTTTCAATTTTTGAGGGATATCTCGCACAAAAATTTCATTTTCCCATCTTCAATTTTCAATTTTTGAGGGATATCTCGCTCAAAAATTTCATTTTCCCATCTTCAATTTTCAATTTTTGAGGGATGCCTCGCACGCACACTTCGTTTTCAGATCTTCAATTTTAAATTCCAATAATTCATTCAATATAGCTCTGAGCCCCGCCATATCTTGTCCTTGCTTGGTGCTCATTTTGCACGAATCATTTACATCAAGAAAAAAAATTTATTGTAATCAAATCGACCAATATCTAATCGATAAATATTATAAAATATTTTTACTATGGTTTCATTATCATTCGAATTATTATTTAAGATATAGGCTTAGATTAAAAAAAAATATAAAATAATGTTTTCAGGAAAACCAATTTTTTTCAAATTGCTTATAGATTTAAAAAAAAATAAAATTATTGTGGCAAATAATAAATATGAATCAAAAATAATAAAAAAAATACGGAATTTTAAATTCACCCATCATTCTTTCTGCAAAATAACACCACACATATAGCAAATATTAAGGTAAATAATTAATATTTATTTATTATATAACCAAAATAAAATATATTACATCACAAAAATATATATCATCAAATATTATTTATTAAAAAAATATTTTACAATCTTCCTATCTTTCAAATAAATATCATATATTTTATTAATAATCAAAACCAAATATAAATTAAAATTAATATTTTTTTAAAATATATTCTTATTTTCCAAATCTCAATTTAATTTTCTAATAAAAAACAATTATTCAAATATTATTTTCCATTACCTTTAATTTTCATTTTAATTCATATCTATTCATAATAAATATATTTATATACACAAAATTTATTCAAATTTATTATATATTCATAATTCAAATATATTTATATTTTCAAATCTTTATTAAATTATAAATTATATATATATATATATATCAATATATATATATTTTTTTTTTAAATCTAATTATATTTAATAATATTTAATATACAATTTAATTTTATATATTTAAACATATTAATTAACATAATTATATAACATTTTTTATTTTCATCATAATTATATAATCCTAATATTAACAATATATAATATCAAAAATATAAATATATCTTTTATTAATAAATTTATATATTTTTTTACATCTAAAATATCAACAAAAATTATATATATACATATTTTTTATTTTTTAATATTTATTTATTTCAAATTCATTTTAACCAAAAATAATATCGCATATATATATATATATATTTAGATTCTTAATTAAAAATATAATATTTATTTAATAACTAAAATTCATTTTTTCCAATTTTCAATTTAAATTTAGTTATTCTATTTAAAAATCGAATTTTGCCTAACAATAATTAACTATCAACATATATTTTAATATAATATCATTAAATGATATATAATGATATTCTATAGATCCTTGGATCTTAGGACTATTGAGATTAATTAAATCAATTTCGATTTAGACACCAAATCTCATACATTTTCAATCTCAGCAACACCAATTGCTAAAATTAATTTAATTCCTATGTTTTGAGCTATGAGCAGGCCAGCCACTTTTAAATCTGGGAGTTCATATGCTGGAAGCAAATCCAGACCATCCCAGGAAAACCAATCGATCTGAAAAGTAAATATCGTTTGTTCCAAAATTTCTCAAAAGTTCCTCCCAAATTTGGGCCCAAGTTTTTGGATGTTTTTGGTGGTTGTTCACGGGTTTTTCACAGTGGTTTCACGGGGTTTTCACGGTCGTTTCACGCTCCAGATTTCTTTGGATTCTGTATATAGTGCCGGACATACACTTAGAACCCCCTTTTGGAAAATCTATAAACAAAAAGTAGTGAGGTAGGGTTTGTACACTTAGAACCCTCTGAAACCAT